>CAUYQG010026445.1:0-26259 GCA_963574415.1 Tarsius wallacei
GTCACCCAGACTGGAGTGCAGCGGCCGCTCCCAGCCACCGCAGCCTCGACCTGCTGGGCTCCAGTGATCCTTCCGCCTCAGCCTTCCAAGTCGCTGGAACTACAGGCACGCGCTACCACACCCGGCTCATTTTTTTTTTTCTTTTGTACCTACTTTGTATAGGCACATTACTATGTGTTTAGGGGTTGGTCTTCTAATCGACGTCTTGTGGGAGTTCTCTGTATCTCTTGTGTTTGGAAGGTCACATCTCTGATGAGATAGGGGAAGTTTTCTTGGATAACCTCCTGGAATACTTGCTACAAGGTATTCTCCGTTTCCCTTTCTTCTTCTGGGATGCCAGTCAAGTGTAGGTTTGGCCTCTTGATATAATCCCACATAAAGGTTTTATTCTTTCTTTATGAGTTTTCTCTCTGTGTGAAAAACAAACCTGGACTCGGTGGCTCAGCCTGTAATCCTGAGGTGAATAAATTGCCTGAGCCTGGGGGTTCGAGACCCGCCTGGGCAAGTAGGTGAGACCTCATCTCTACAATAAATCAAAAAAAAAAAAAAAATGAGCCGGGTGTGGTAGCGCGTGCCTGTAGTTCCAGCGACTTGGAAGGCTGAGGCGGAAGGATCACTGGAGCCCAGCAGGTCGAGGCTGCGGTGGCTGGGAGCGGCCGCTGCACTCCAGTCTGGGTGACAGAGTGAGACTCCAACTCATTACACAAGAAAATTACACATAACCAAACACTCAAAATTCTGTGCACAATTTTGAGAGATCTGTAGATCCCTAAAGAACCCTAGCTTAAACATTTTTTTTTAGAGGAGACTTTTTTTTTCTAGAGAAGAGTTCTAGCCAAGTTGCTCAGGCTGGTCTCGAACCCACAGGCTCAGGCAATCCATTCGCCTCGGCCTCCCAAAGTGCTGGGATTACAGGCTGAGCCATCAAGCCCTGCCAAAGATGTACAGTGAGAAGAGGAAAAAAATCTGAGAAGCAAACAAGGAAAAATCAATATTTAAGGGACAAGTAAAATATGAGAAGACCAAGAAAGGATTTCCAGGAAGGTGTAAAGAGAACAGTGAACAGTTTCAAGAAGGAGGTTGTGGCCAATTCTCTCCAATATGGCAAATAGTTCCAAAAAGCTAGAGTTAAAACGATCATTGGCAACTTTCACAAATTGCATCAGTCTTGTGGTGGGAGAAAAAATTAGAATTATTAAGTTAAGGAGTGAAAAAGAGGTAAAAAATTGAAGACAGCATGTGAACAAAAAAGAAAAGAAAAGAAAAGAAAAACACGGAATGGAAGACAAAGGAGAATTTCGGGTCAAAATTGACTGATTTTTGGATTGCTGTGTTTCGATTTTTGGTCATGAGAATTTTTATTGTTGTTGTTGTTGTTGCTTTGGTGTATTTTGTTTGTCTGTTCTTTAAGAATGGGAGACTAGTGAAGCAACATTCCAGGAATAGAGATGGAGAGGGAGAAAATAGAACCAAAAGTTTCAGTAGAGGAGTTGGCTTTGCAGGAAGAAGAACATGTCATTCTCCAAGTACGGGGAAAGGTAATCCCTTCTTGGTCTTTTTATATTTTACTCATTCCTTTTCTGTGTTTGTTTTGGTTTTTGGTCATGAGAATTTTGTTATTGTTGTTATTTTGGAGTATTTTGTTGTCTGTTTTTTTAAAGATAGAAGAGACTTTGGATTTATGAACTCAAGATTGGAGCCAATAGAAAGATTAAGGTGAAAAAAAAAAAAAAAAAGAAGGATTAAGGTGGAAGATACGAGCAAAGTGGGAATAACTGGTGAATCTACATTCCGGGAATAGAGATGGGGAGGGAAGGAATGGAGCCAAAAGCTCCAGAAGAGGGGCTGACTTTGCAGGAAGAAGAACACATCATTCTCCAAGTATGGAAAAAGGAAGTAAGAAAGTGTCTACATATTAGGAAGTACCAGGCAGGGTTGACAGTTGACAAGTGACTGTGACTTTCTCAATTAAGTGAGAAGCAAGTAGGTTGAGAACATTGGGAGTTAAACGTTGAAGAGTATATTGAAGATTTGGAATAGAAACCAAAGAGGATGATTTTAAAACTCTTATCTAAACAAACTTCTATTACTCTGTGATACGCTATGAGATCTTATTTCTCATAGCCTTTAAGATCTTTTTTGTTTGTTTGTTTTTGGGTTGGAGTCTCACTCTGTCACCCAGACTGGAGTGCAGTGGCATGCTGGGGCCACCACAGCCTCGACCCGCTGGGCTCCGGTGATCCTTCCGCCTCAGCCTTCCAAGGAGCCAGAACTGCAGGCGCGCGCTACCACGCCCGGCTAATTTTTCTTATTTACTGTGGAGATGAGGTCTCGCCAAGTTGCTCAGGTGGGTCTCGAACTCGTGGGCTCAGGCAATCCACTCACCTCAGCCTCACAAAGCGCTGGAATTACAAACTGAGCCACCGAGCCCAGCCGCCTTTAAGATCTTGATAACCACTGATGCCAAAACACACTAAAGAAGTATTTTGGCAGTTAGCCTTCTTGTTTCACTAGCTACTGTATTTAGACAAAATCCTTATAATTACATCTTCACTAAAAATATATTAGACTTACAAAACTGCAAACACTATAGTAGACATTATGGATGTATACATTATACTCATATGATGGATGGACACAAATATAGATAATATACATTCTGTGACACTAACTACCAAGAATTTATTTGATATTTTGAAGTGCTTAATATACAATGTTTGTTTGCTTTTGAGTTGGAGTCTCACTCTGTTGCCCAGGCTGGAGTGAGTGGCATACTCATGGCCACCCCAGTGTTGACCTGCTGGCCTCTGGTGATCCTTCCGCCTCAGCCTTCCAAGTAACTAGAACTACAGGCGCACACTACCACATTCGGCTAATTTTTTAATTTATTGTAGAGATGAGGTTTCACCAGGTTGCCCCGCCAGTCTCAAACCCACGGGCTCAAGCAATACACTCACCTTGGCCTCCCAAAGTGCAGGGGTTACAGGCTGAGCCACCAAGCCCAGTTAGTGTACAAGGTTTGTGTGTTTTCAAATATTGATTTGTTTTATTTTTCCCTTTCTTACAAAACCACAAGGAAAGTCAGCTTAATAGAGCAGTTTTTTCAAGAATCTGCTTATTAGAGAAAATACAATGAATTTTTTTTCCTACTCTTACTACTACCAAATTAGATACCAAAAGCAAAATGAAACCTGAAGCTTGCTCACATAATAAATTACAGAAATGTCCATAAGTAGCATTCTATATTTTCTAGACCCAAGCTGTGTGTCCCTTTGCAATGAATCATCATTTCTGGCAAATGTTCTTGTGATGAGGTAAATTCTTCCTGCTAGATTTAGTGCTTAAAACAGAAATCATACCCACCACCACCGCACTTTCTAAATACAAAGAGACTTTATATAAAATCGTTTCATCTAAGTTGTTTTTCTTTCTTCATTTGGATTATGTGGGAAACTACTTGCATATTTGCACATAGTATTCATGCAAATGTTTTAAACCTTTTTTCCATGTTGAAATTGGTTTGGGTTATAGTTAAATGGATACGAAGAAAAAAGAGGTAAAAGGACAGTCTAGTTTGAATTATTTAAAGCCCTAAAATTTCAAAAACCAGGAATTAAATCTGAAGGTATTCAACTTTTTTATGACTTGTGAGAATTTAAACAGAAATACCAAAAATATGTCAGATTTTCTTAGAAAATATAACGTGTTAACCTGAAAAGGAAAATAATGTATTTGCCACATTTAACAAACTCTCATGAACCAAGATAGTCTATAAATTTGTAATTGTGCCTTTAATGCGCATATCCATAGTGCCACCAAGTGGCACTACCAGTTTTATAAATATTGCTAAATACAGTAATTCAGTTATTCTAGAAGTTAGACGCTAGATGGCAATAGATTTCCCTTTAAGAGGACTTTGAGAACCTTGACAGAGCTGAAAATGGCTAATTCACAAAGGGAATCATATTTCCATTTTTAAAAGTGTAATAGCGGGCCGGGCTCTGTGGCTCAGCCTGTAATCCCAGCACGTTGGGAAGCCGAAGAAAGGAGATTGTCTGAGCCCGAGGGTTCGAGACCAGTCCGAGGGTTCGAGACCTGCCTGGGCAACTTGGCGAGACCTCATCTCTACCGTAAATCAAAAAGTAGCCGGGCGTGGTAGCGCGCCCTGTAGTTCCGGCCACTCGGAAGGCTGAGGCGGGAGGATCGCCGGAGCCCAGCAGGTCGAGGCTGCGGTGGCCGGGAGCGGCCACTGCACTCCAGTCTGGGCGACGGAGTGAGACTCCAACTCAAAAAAAAAAAAAAAAAGAAAGAAAGAAAGACTAGACACTACAGTTACTACCACAGAAATACAATACAAAGGGTCATTAGAGACTGCTATGACACAAACAAATTGGATAACCTAGTATAAATGGATAAATTCCTAGAAACATGCAACTTATTGAGACTGAACTGGAAAGAAAGAAAAAAATCCAAATACACCAAACCAAGTAGGGAAATTGAATCAGTGATCAAAAACATCCCACCAAAGAAAAGCCCAGGACCTGAGGGTTTCATTGGTAAATTCTACCAAACATTTACAGAGAGTCAATACCAATTATTCTTAAATTCTCCAAAAATTGAAGAGGAGGGAACTTTTCAAAATTATTTTTTGAGGCCTGATATCGAAACCAAACAAAGACACTACAAGAAAAAAAATTACAGACCAATATCCATAGGAACAAAGATGCAAAAATCCTCAGCAAAATACTGGCAAATTGAATTCAACAGCACATTAAAAGAATCCTACCCCCACAATCAAATGGGGGTTTATCGTTTATCCCTGGGATGCAAAGATGGTTCATATGTAAATCAATTAATGCAATACTCCACATTAAAAATAAGCAAAAATAATATGATTGATTAGTTGCAGTAGTTCACACCTGTAATCCCAGTACTTTGGGAGGTGGGAGAGTTGCTTCAGATCAGAAGTTTGAGACCATCCTAGGCAATATAAAAGGCCCATCTCGGAAAAAAAAAAAAATGTTTTAAAACTAGCTGGGCATGATGGTGTGTGTCTGTAGTCCTAGCTACTCAGGAGGCTGAGACAAGAGGATCGCTTTAGCCCAGGAATTCAAGACTGCGGTGAGCTATGATAATGCCACTACATGCCAACCTGGTGGCAGAGTGATATCGTCTCTTTAAAAAAAAAAAAAATCATATGATTATCTCAACAGATGCAGAAAAACTTTGACTAAAAAAGAAAAAATCAGCTTTTTTTTTTTTTTTTGAGTAGGATTCTCACTCTCTCCCAGGTTGGAGTGCAGTGGCATGCTCACAGTCACCGCAGCCTCGACTTGACGAGCTCAGGTGATCCTTCTGTCTCAGCCTTCCAAGTAGCTGGAATCACAGGCATATGCCACCACACTCAGCTGATTTTTTTATTTATTGTAGAGATGAGGTCTCACCATGTTGCTCAGGCTGGTCTCCAGCCCCTGAGCTCAGGTAATCCTCTTGCCTCCGCCTCTCAAAGTATTGGGATTACAGGTGTGAGCTAAGCATTTTTTAATGTTTAAAAATTCTCAAGAAAATTAGGCATGGAAAGAACGTACCTCAACACAATAAAGGTCATAGATGTCAAGTCTACAAATAACATTATACTCAATGATGAAAGCCAAAAGCTTATCCTCAGAGATCAGGAACAAAACAAAGATGCCCTCTTGCCACTTAATATTCAACATAGTACTGGAAGTGACAACTGGTCAGGAAAAAGAAATAAAAGTCAGCAAAATCCAAAACAAAGCAAAAAAGTCTTTTGTTTGCAGATGACATGATCTTACATATGGAAAACCCTAGAGACTCCAACAAGAAAAATTTGTTAAAACTAATAAACAAATTCAGTAAAGTTGCAGAATACAAAGTCAATATACAAAAATCTGTTGCGTTTCTATACACTAACAATGAACTATCCAAAAAAGAGATTAAGAAAACAAGCCCATCTACAATAGAATCAAAAAAGAATTAATTGCTTGTAAAATTTTTAACTGCCGGGCTCAGTGGCTCAGCCTGTAATCCGCACTTTGGGAGGTTGAGGTGAGTGGATTGCCTGACCCCGCAGGTTTGAGATCTGCCCGGGCAATTTGACAAGACCTCATCTCTACAATAAATCAAAAAATCAGCCGGGCATGGTAGCACATGCCTGTAATTCCAGCTACTCGGAAGGCTGAGGCGGAAGAATCACCAGAGCCCAGCAGGTCGAGGCTGTGGTGGCCAGGAGCGGCCACTGTACTCCAGTCTGGGCAACAGAGTGAGACTCCAACTCAAAAAAAATTTTTTTTAACCAAAGAGGTGAAAAATCTGTATACTGAAAACTATAAAACACTAATGAAAAAAAGTTCGAGAAGAAACAACTAAATAGAAAGATATCTCATGTTCATATATTGAAAAAATTAATATTCTAAAAATGTCCACACTACCCAAAGCAATCTACAGATTCAATAAATCCCTATCCAATGACATCTTTTGCACAAAATTTTTTTTAAATTCCAGAATTCATTGGAATAACAAAAGACCCAAAATAGCCAAGCAATCTTAAGCAAGAAAAATAAAGTGACACTTCCTGATTTTAAAATATATTACAGGCTGGGTGCGGTGGCTCAGCCTATAATCCCGGCACTTTGGGAGGCCGAGGCAAGAAGATTGCCTGAGCCCAGGGGTTCAAGACCAGCTTGGTACCCTTGGTGAGACCTCATCTCTACAATAAATCGCAAAAACTAGCCAGCGTGGTGTTGTGCATCTGTAGTTTCAGCTATTTGGAAGGCTGAGGCAGAAGGATCACCTAAGCCCAACAGGTTGAGGCTGCGGTGGCCATGAGTGCGCCACTGCATTCCAGTCTGGGTGACAAGAATGAGACTCCAACTCAAAAAGTATATATACCCTCAGAGATCAGGAACAAAACAAAGATGCCCACTTATATATATATATACTTTTGTGTGTGTATATATATATTTATATTAAAACAAAGCTACAGTAATCAAAACAATGTTGTACTAGCATAAAAGTAGACATGGAACAAAATAGAGAGCTCAAAAGTAAAGCCACACATTTTGGTCAACTGGTCTTCTACAAAAGTACCAAGTACATACAATGAGAGAAGGATAGTCTCTTCAATAAATTATATTGGGAAAACTAAATATCTACATGCAGAAGAATAAAATCATACCCTTAACTCACATTACATACAAAATAAGCTCAAAGTGGATTAAAAACTTAAACATAAGGCCAGAAACATAAGGCTAGAAGTAAACAGGGAAAAAAGCTTTTTGACATTAGTCTGGGTGATGATTTTTTGGATATGATCTCAAAAGCACAGATAACAAAAGCAGAAACAGAAAAGTTTATCAAATTAAAATGCTCCTGCACGGCAAAGAAAACAATTGACAGAGTGAAAAGACAACTTTTCTACAAATATCTACAAATTTCTACAAAATATCTACAAATCATAAGGGGTTTATATTTTTAAAAATTGAGAACTCTCAAACTCAATAGCAAAAGCAAAAACAAAATCCTATTTTAAAAAAAATAGTCAGAGAACCTGACTAAACATTTCTCGTAAAGAGAATACAAATGGCCAACAGGTATATGAAAAAATCCTCAACATCACTAATCATCAGGGAAATACAAACCAAAACCACAAGGAAATAATACCTCATACCCATTAGAATGGCTATTATCAACAAATCTGAAGACAACAAATATTAGTGAATATAAAGAAAATGGAACTCTTGTACACTGTTGGTAGGAATGTAAAGTGGTGCAGCCATTATGTAAAACATTATGGGGGTTCCTCAAAAAACTAAAAATTGAACTAAAAGATCCAGCAATCTCACTTTTGGGATGTATATCCAAAGGAAATAAAATCAATGTCTCAAGGAGATAGCTACACTCCCATGTTCACTGCGCACTGTTCACAATAGCCAAGATAAGGAAACAACGTGCCTGTCAGCAAACGAATGGATAAAGAAAATGTGGTATATTTACCTGTGGAATACTATTTAGCATTTAAAAGGATATAAATCTTGCCATTTGCAACATGGGTGAATGTAGAGGACATTATGCTAAATGAAATAAACCAGACACAGAAAGACAAACACTGAATGCTCTCTATTATAAGTGAATTCCGATCAAGTTGAATTCACAAAAGCAGAGAGTAGAATAGTTGCCAGGGGACAGGGGTGAGGGAAATGGGGAGATGGTAGTCAAAGGGTGTGCAAAGTTACAGTTATATAATGAATAAGTTCTGGAAATGATATGTACAGCAGAGTGACTATAGTTAACAATAATGTATTATACACTTGAAGCTTGCTAAGAGAGTACACCCTAAGTGTGATCTCACCACACACACACAAATGGTCACTATGTGAGGTGATGAATATGTAAAGTAGTTTGATTGTGGTAACTATTTCACAATTTATAAGTGTACCAAAAATCACACTGTCGATCTAAAGTCTGTACAATGTTTATTTAAGTTACACCTCAATAAAGCTGAAAAAGACCCCACCCAAACATAACCTTCTAAACATGGCAAAGCATTGTACACAGAACGCACCATGGGCGTGTGAGACCCAGTGTTGGAAGAAGTCCCTGTCACAGTTGAGCCCAAAGAGGGGAGAAATCACAGAAGAAGCCTCTCCACTTTGAGTGGATTATAGTACTATCCTGGGCAAAGAATAGTGATAATAACAATATAGACTGAAGCTATAATGGAGGCTCCTCCCAATCTTTCTAGATAAGTAGGTCCAGGTTTCTTGTGTAATGCAAAGGGGAGAGGGTGTACTGACAATGTATTAACATTGAACTTCTTGTCCACATTAAGGAACGGAAGAATGAATCAGATGAAAGGCAGAGAAATATGGCATTTTAAAAATACTAAGCGTGAGCTGAGCAGTGTCATGCTTTACACAGATAATAGCTTACACAAGGTGGGAGCGAAACTAAGGAACAGCAAAGGTCTACAGAATAATGTAACAGGCACTGGACACTCAGAATGGGTGTGAGGAGGAAGGGGTGAAAAGAAGAAAATATCACCTGTCAGGTACAATGTGCACAGGTGGGGGTGGTGGGTGCGCTTAATATATTGCCACTATACAATGTAACCCAAAACTATTTTTACTCCCTAAAGCTATTGAACTTTTTTTTCAAAGATAAAGGCTTACACGTTATGAGGCACACTTTTTGTAGCGTAGCAGGATCAAGGTTCTGGCATCCAAGTGACAGAGCTGTCTTAGAACCCACTTCCCATATGCACAGGCCAGAGTCTCCAAATTTATTTAGACAGAGATTAAGACCCAGAAGGGGAGGGGAATTCTTTCCTCCAACCAATGCCAGTCCAGTTCCCAACTGAGAATTTCCCATTCCCAGAGTAACTGATCTCAGGGATTACCACTCCCTTGACAGGAGATCATGTCCACCCGCAGAGGTGTGGCCTTCCAGCCTCCACAAAACAATAAAACTGACTTACTACTTTTATTCACACAGAAGATATACAAAAACAGGATACAAAGGTGTGTTTTGTTATATCCCCAAATCTCATTGTTCCTGTGAGACCCAGGATAATGATTATAAAATATTTTCCTTTTCAGACGTGTCCTTATTCTAGTCTTTAGTTCAGTTGTAGAGAAAGGAAATAAAGCTTCTGTTCCCCACTCCACCACTTTTAAAAACACTTCAGGTGTGAATTTCTGAATGTGTATTCCTAATACAATTTTACAAAGTTATTTTTTTTCAGATCTTAAATCAATACTTCCCGAATTTAGCAAGTAAACGTATGCAAGTATCCTGGAAATGCAACAGATTCCAGATGACTGGCTCAGTCTTGAAAGTTTTGTAGCAAAGCACTTTGAGCTCCTCAGACACGTCAGGGTCTTCCCAAAGAGTGGCCTTCCCACACTTGTAGACTTGGGTTAACATGTCCTTTGGGTAAGCTGAACACTTTAGCCCCTCAGGCTGCAGGTCCTAACCCCTTTTATACAGATGGAAAATGGTTAACTACTCCCTTGAGTTCTAGGAGTAGTAAATAATATAATAATATAATAATTATAGCAACTATTTTGTTCACCTATAAAAAATGTAAAAATATCATCTATCTGCTAAATCAGCATACCAGGAAATAAAAAGTCATCATCTGTGTAAGAAGTACTGATGTGATGAAATATCTTGGAGGCCCTCCTCAGTACTAATTAAAATAATAGACATTATCACATGGTACAATTATTTTCCAGAAAACAGCTGATGTGTCCACACTATGCTTGGCAAAATTCCTGGGCAATTTCGCAAGAATGTTTATTCCAGACTGAGATCATCTTTTATAAAAAAGAAAAAAAAAGAGAGACAGACAGAGGGGCTGAGGAGGGAGAAGGAGCCAACAGGAGGGAGGAAAGAAGGAAGGAAGGGAGGGTGGAAAGGAGGGAGGAAGGAAGAGAAGTAGGAAAGGTTGCTCGAAAGCAAGAATCTTAGGTTCCAAAGGTGTCTCTCCACTACCTGGCCACCTAATTCTGTAACAAATGTGCTAATTACAGAAGGGGTGAAATATTTCATTTTTACCAGAGATTAATTTAAAATGTTCTAACCTCAAATTTACATTGATGAATCATAGCATTCGTTTTTTTCAGATATTAATAATTTCCCCAATTAACATAAATGATTGCAAGAAGAATTAATCAAGATGAAACTTTATATTTGGAAAGATTCATAGAAAAGGAAAATACAGGACATTTATAAATAAAGACAAATATTACAAAAATGCAGAGTCATAAGTGACACATTCCAGTTTTGTGAGTATCTGGAATACATCTGTGAATCATCTGCTCAGCCTTCAGAATAGACTGTGCACATACAAACACAGCTGCTCACGCACAACACCCAGCAAAAGTAGGGCATTGCCAAGCCTGGAGGAAGTCAGAGCTGACTTGTTGTCCCTTATCTGGTAAGAATCATGAAATAGCCGGGTTGGGAGGCTCAGCCTGTAATCCCGCGCTTTGGGAGGCTGAGGTGAGTGGATTGCCTGAGCCCGCAGCTTCGAGACCCACCTGGGCAACTTGGCGAGACCGCATCTCTACAATAAATCAAAAAAAATTAGCCGGGTGTGGTGGCGCGCACCTGTAGTTCCAGCTACTTGGAAGGCTGAGGCAGAAGGATCGCCGGAGCCCAGCAGGTCGAGGTTGCGGTGGCCGGGAGCGGCCACTGCACTCCAGTCTGGGTGACAGAGTGAGACTCCAACTCAAAAAAAAAAAAAGAATCATGAAATGCTCTTTCTATAATAATTTGCTTCTGATAGACAAGAAGGATGAAAACTTTTTTCTTTACTTTTGATTCAAAGTGTGAAGTTTTGACTGCAAAGAATCTTTTCAAAGTATTGTCATTAGTCTAAAGGGGAGGTGTATTTAGGGATTGAAATCTATTTGCTGCTATGTTTTGACCTAGGGTGAATATCAGGATTTGGGGTTCTAAAGGGAAATAGAGTTTGAAGCTTGCTTCAATCTTACTGTGGTCCCCAAAATATTATTAAAGTTTATTGTCATTATTGATACTATTATTCTTTTTAGAATCTGCATTCTGTTTTCTAAATGTTGTGTTCTAGAGAAATATATATGAATAGCACTTACAACTCCCCTGAGTTTCTTGCCAATAGTAAACCCCAGATAATGGTTTCACAATTCAATTTGGAAGATTATATATAGTTTTAAAATTCCACATTAAGTTTACTTTAAATGATCATTCATCAAGCTGTGTACAAGAAATGCAGAAAGAATGATGAATAGTTAGATTAAATTGTGGGCTTCCTGAATTTCCCATTTTATAGATTCTCTTTCAGGAAGCTTTTTGATTAATGGGGAAGAAACAGTACCATCTTAATAGAAAGGCATGAAGTTTGTTAGGGATAAGCTTTTCTAATCAATAGGATTATAATTATTCATGGTAATTCTTCAGGACTAAGAAAGATAACATATTACCAATGCTATGGCATTCTCTCTTCACCATACTTTCATTTTACATAGACAGTCTGTCCTTAGGAATAAAACAACAGAAAAATAAATTTCCATTATATTAGGTACAGTTTAAATCAGCAAATTATAACTATGCCTTTATTAAGATTTTAGTTATAGGCAAAAAGAAAAAATGGTGTAGTGAGACATTTAAAATAATGTTAACTCTTTCATGTAACCATCTTTATTCTCTGAATAAATGTAGTTCATCAAATTTTCTTGCAAATTTTTATCTGCTTTTCTTCCCTGCACAAAAAAAGTTTAACCCACTTACATCCTTTAAGAAAGCACTGCTAAGACTAGAGATGACCAATATCACAGATACCAAATTAATGTTACAGATTTATTCGTTCAATCCAACATAAATCAAGCTTTTACTATGTGCCAGGTACTCTGTTCAGAGCTGGGACACAGATGAATCAGATACATGGACCCTTACCTTAAGGAGGTGGAAACCTATTGAAGTAGACACTGACAACCAGAATACAAAGTGATCTTTGTTATTGTGGAGGTATATAGCAGTTGGAACTCTTGTTGCAAATGACAGAAAACATGACTCAAACTGGTTTAAGCAATAAAGAAATGAATTTGGTGCCCATAACAAAATTGGAGAAAGGAAAATCATACACACAGCCCATCTCAATCCAGAGATTCAAGTGATGTCACTGGGACTGTGCGTGTTTCTCCCTTAGCTCTACCTTCATCTGCACTGAAATTTTTTATTTATTATTATTATTTGTTTGCAAGCTCCAGTGAAGCCCCCTGGAAACTCCCAGTTTGTTTCTTACTATATATTATTTTAGATTACTCTTTATCACCCCACATTAACAGAGAGGTAAGAGTTGTAGAATTTAACAATGCATCTTAATTTTATTTGTCTCTCCTTTCTTTCTTTCTTTCTTTTTTTTTTTTTTTTGAGTTGGAGTCTCACTCTGTCGCCCAGACCTGCTGGGCTCCGGCGATCCTTCCGCCTCAGCCTTCCGAGTAGCTGGAACTACAGGCGCGCGCTACCACGCCCGGCTAGTTTTTGATTTATTGTAGAGACGAGGTCTCGCCAATTTGTCTGGGCGGGTCTCGAACCCACGGGCTCAGGCAATCCACTCGCCTCCGTCTCCCAAAGTGCTGGGACTCCAGGCTGAGCCACTGAGCCCGGCCATCTGTCTCTCCTTTCTTCTTGGTCCTGCACTTCTGCTTTCCAGGGTCATATTTCTAAGTAAACTTTCTGTCTTTGTCCCAGGCTTTGTGTTGGGAAGACCCAAGTTAGGATTGGGATATTATTCCAACCACACACTGACCCCCAAATTTGCCTCTCTGATCTAGTATAGCAGATTTCTAACTTGCTTCCACTATGTAGTCATGATTTCCTGTTATAGTCAATGAAACTAGGGACAGAAGCCTGAGAGACAAGCTGGGCCACTCAGAATTCTCCCCCAGAGTTTGGAAATGAATTGAGAGAAAATTGTTCCTTCACTATGATGGATAGTATTTGATGAAGTTTAATGGCTTTCTTCCTTCCATGGTGTGCTAGTGGTTGGATACCCCAGAAGTTTTTCAACAGGCGGTTGTTAAACCATTGGGAGCCAGAAATAAATCATGGTGAGAGTATTTACATTACAAAAACAGCAACTGTTACAAATTCTGTCCCCCCACCCCCACCCCCCAGAGCCAGTTTACTAGTATACCACTGCCTCCTTCCTTCTGTAGTATTCTAAAATTTAAGACATACTCGTGAGACCAATTACAGAATAAAGTACAAACCAAGCAATATAGGTCAGACAAAATCAAATACTGCCAAACAAAGAGCTTTAGTAACTTGTGCTGAGAAGCACAACTTTGGACTGAGGCCTCTCCTGAAATAAATTTCTCTTCTAAAATAATGTTTTTAAAAACATATTTGCCGGGCTCGGTGGCTCAGCCTGTAATCCCGCGCTTTGGGAGGCTGAGGTGAGTGGATTGCCTGAGCCTGCGGGTTCAAGACCCGCCTGGGCAACTTGGTGAGACCTCATCTCTACGATAAATCAAAAAATTAGCCGGATGTGGTAGCGCGCGCCTGTAGTTCCAGCCACTTGGAAGGCTGAGGTAGAAGGATCGCCAAAGCCCAGCAGGTCGAGGCTGCGGTGGCCGGGAGCGGCCACTGCACTCCAGTCTGGGCGACAGAGTGAGACTCCAACTCAAAAAAAAAAAAACATATTAAGGCCCCATTTGATCTACCAGCCCATTATCAGGCTTAGAAACTAAATTAGCCCTTTGTCTGGTGTAGTCACTACCAAATGACAAACAACAAGAGGTAACACAGGTCCACAAAACTAACAAGACACGAGAGAGACATGGTACTGTGCTACCCACATTCTGAAGCCATGACCTCACTACTGCTTAACAAAACATCACTTCTTGATGTCACCAATAAGATAAACCAGTCCCCCTCCTATAAAGAGGAACATGCCACAGGAATAGAAAGGATAGAACTGTTTCCTCCGTTGAAGTTCAGAAACCAATACCCTCAAAATATGGCATTTTGGCATGCTGAACTTAAAGGAGAAGGCTCAAGTTCTCTCTGACCTTTCCCCTTCCTGTCTCTTAATTATTTGTCTCTCCCAAATCACAGGATAAAGTTGTTCTCTGAAGTTCCGTATCTGCCTAAAGTCCGGATCTGCCAAAGAAGAAGACAATTTCCTTCTTCCCGGAGTTTTCATTCATTGAACTCATATCACAGGAAAAAGCTGAAATCTGTTAACAAACCTGAATATGCTTTTGTCACAAACCATTGTCTGCTCTGCAAGTTCAACAGACTTTGTCCCAGGCCATTACATGTTCTTCAAGTCCATTGAATTCCCCTGAAAACTATTTACTACCCCTCTAAAATCATCCATACTTCCCCATCTCCTTTTTCCCCTAAGAAGCTATACCAATTACCCGTTGGGATATTGGGTAATCACTCTGTGATTTTCCCTGGGCACACCAATAAATTTGTATGTCTTTCCTCCTTTTTGCAAGTTGATTTTTCAGTGAAACTTCAGAGAGCAAAGGGGAAGTTTTCCCTTGGCCCCCATACTCCAATACTGTTCCTTTCTAGAACAGTATTGCAGCAGCCATGTTATCTGTCACAAAGTCTGAGGAGCAGAGGAAGCCACTGCTGAAGAGAATAACGAAGCTAATGACACTTTGTGCGTGTGGATAATAGCATTCTACACACGCAGACTGCTGTTAAAGTCAGCATGCCATTTCAAAGACTGTATTTTTAATCTGTTTAGCCAGCATCCTACTATGAAATATTTAGACTACTCCTAGCTCTCTATATAAATGAGGGGGAATTTGAAAAAAAACCCAGAAATATCTTTTTGTAGGGCGGGCCCCTTGTAGCATAGGCCTCCCCCGCTAGGTAAGTGTTCTAGGATCCCATCGGCAACAGTGTACCAGCTAGCACGGTTGTGAGAGGCTGTGTTTTGGCTTCAATGCATTTTTTTGTGGCAAACTGGCGACTAGTTTTTACACCGCGACAAGGCACTTGTCCACACCATACTGAGTATTCTGCAGTTTCTGCCCCCAAATGGCATGAGCCTCAGGCCCCACCATCACCACTCACCTGATCTCATCCCAAGCAAATTTCTGGTGTTTCCCAGGATGAAAAAAGTCCTCAGAGGGAAATGTTTTGCTGATGTGGAAGGGGTGAAACAAAAATGGCAGAAATGCTGAAAGGCATCAATATAGATGAGTTCAAGAACTATTTTGAGCAGTGGAAAAAGTGTCTCAGGTGTATTTCATCAAACATAGAGTAATTTGAAGATGACTGAAGTTTAAACGTAAGAAAAAATATACAATTTTTAAATAAATAAATTCCCAGTTTTTAGGGATCCCCCTTGTATGTATAGAAAGAGAGGGAAGGGGATAAGAAAAATTATTCTGACACTCATTAAAATGGTAAGGAAGACTTTCTTCAAAACTATTGCAATAGAGAGATCACGGTAAGGGAGAGAAATCAGTCTCAACTCCACATACAGCAAGGACAAGTGGGGATTTTAGCCAAGAGACAGGGTGAAGGGGGCAATGAATTCTTGCTAAACTGACCTAAGCTAAAGGCAGGACAACGACTTATACATCAAAGGTGGGGGATGAAGAACTTGACCAGACATCAAGGGTGATCCAATATCAACGTGGGGAGGGAATTCTTGCTAAAGTTGTCTATGTAAGGACAGGTCAAGGTTTAAGTTAGTTGAGAAGAGGGCTAAGAAGAACATGAATAAAGCTTGATCAAAGAAGGAGTTTTTGGGGAGAGGGAAAGAGAAAAAGAGAGGGAGAGAAAAAGAAACAGAGAGAGAGAAAGATAATTTTATTAAAACAAATCCCCAGTAGTGAAATTCAGTAATAATGCGTGAAGTTTTTTTTAATACATGTTACACAGTATCAGTGACTTTTTGAAAAGATTGAACATACAATACAAACACATGAGCTCATAAGTTTTACGCTCATATACTCCAATTTTTAGCAGCTTCTTTTAACCAATTCTTAAGATTGTAAATATCTAGAATTCTTCAGTTATTCTGAAAGGAAAGTCTGAGAACAATCATCAAAGTTTTTGTTTTATCAACAAAATTAAATGCTTTCCTCATTAAACTTAAAGTGCTTTTAAATTAAGTTTTTCTGGAGTGAACGTCAGGCATTCGTGTTGTCTTTGTTATCTAAAGTACATACTGGACTTAATTTCAGATGAAATGGTTTCTACTTTCGAACCAACTGTTCCAGTAAGACCTAGACTAATGCTACACACAGGAGAATTAACTTCTTGGTATTAATATTCTGAATGATCTTTCTTTCTGACTCAATCTCAGCCACACTTCACTTTTCAGCCCATTTCTTAACCATTTCCTAGGCATCTATCTGTTTTCTTCATTCAAATTCCTTACCACGTACCATATATAATCAAGTTGAAGCAGCACAGGAGATACAGGTTTAATAAGAGAGCTCTTACTATTTTTGTCAGATGTTACATTTTCCAGTTTTTCTTTAGGTAACACAAATAGTTTGGAATAGTTATAACGCAGTTTACCCCCCAAAACAAATCTAGCATATCACTAGAAGATTCTACAATGCAGTGTCTGTGGTATGGAGAACAATATTTCCTGTTATTTTATTGAAATACCTCTGCATTACATTTCTAAAACAGAGAAAAGGCAGGCAGTTCATGCCATCCTGTGCATTTGCAATACCTAATGATAATAACTAACATTTACTGAGCACTGGCAAAGTGTCAGTCTCTGTTTTAAGCGCTTTTCATGTGCTAAAATGCAATTAATGTAATTTCATTTAAAATTAATTATCTCAGGCCAAACTCGGTGGCTCAGTCTGTAATCCCAGCACTTTGGAGGCTGAGGCAAGTGGACCGCATGAGCCCACGGATTCGAGATCAGCCCAGGCAACTTGGTGAGACCTCGTCTCTACAACAAAATAAAAAATAGCGGGGCGTAGTTTCGCCTGCCTGTAGTTCCGGCTACTCAGAAGGCTGAGGCAGAAGGATCGCTGGAGCCCAAAAGGTCAATGCTGGGGTGGCCGTAAGCATGCGAGCCACTGCACTCCAGCCTGGGCAAGGGAGTGAAACTCCAACTCAAAAAAATAAAATAAAATAAAATAAATTATCTCTGAACCTATGAAATGAGGATCATCAGTATCCCAGTGTACAGATGAAGAACTGAGGTATCAAAAAATCAAGAATTTTGCCCAAGGTCTCATAACAAGTAAGGGGCACAGCTAACATTCAAACTCAGACCCATTTGATTCCAGACACCAAACTCTTGGATACCTATCTCAAGGTTAAGAAACAAACTAATAAAAAGCCAAAAAGCCAAACATTCCTCAATGATACATTAGTAATATATTTCCACTGACTTATCTGAATTCTTAAAAATACATTCATTGGGGCACTAGCCCCAAGACCTGCTCTAGGAACTTCCTTTAGTTTATAGCCCAATGTCTACAACTTTTTTTATTTACCCTAAACTCTAAAATTTTAAATGATTTAAGCTTCAGTGATACTTTGGGATTGTTATAAAAGTCAGTCATATACTTTGTAATCTTTAGATGCCAGTCAAATTCAAATTTATTGTCAGTTTTTGTTTTCCAAGATGAAACACACTCACTTGCTAATATGCCCTTACACAGCAACTTTGTCATCCCTTTTCCATGTAATTGTTGGGCTTTCCCCCAACTTCTTTACACATTTTTCTTAAGATACATTGACCAGAACCACAAAGAATAGTACGGGTTTATATGTAAAAGACCTTGTTAAAGTGCAGGGGGATTTTTTTCTTCTATGCCTTTGATGATGAATCTTCTTGACCTTTTTGGCAATGGAGACAGACGTTGGCTCTTCTTGGAAATCTCTGTGTCCAGGATCATAATGAAATGTCTAGAACTGTGATATTATGGAAAGAACCCTAGCTTGTAGATGGACAGCTCAAGTCCAATTCCCTGCTTTGTCAATTTACAAAGTGTGTTTATGGGAAATCTACTTAAATATTGACTTCTTCACTCACAAAAGGGAAAATTGATGAGTAACTGTGTTAGTTAAGAACATGGATAGTAAAACCAAGCCACCTGGTTCAAAATCTTTGAGTATTACCTTGGGCAACTTACTTCACCCTTTTGTGCCCCAGTTCCCTCATCTACAAATGAAAATTAAGATAGCAGTACCTACTTTCAAGCACCAAATGTTGTTACGAGCATCAGATTAGTAAACAAATGTATGAGGGGGGCCCAAAAGAAACTGGAATTTGTTTATTAAAAAATTGTACACTTATTATTACATGTTTAAAATTCAGTTACCATCGAAGTACTCTGCATTTGATGCAATACACCTATTGAGATGCTTTTTCCACTGCTCAAAACAGTTCTTGGATTCATTGATTTTGATGCCTTTTAGTGCTTCTGCCGGTTTTTTTGTTTGTTTGTTTCACCTCTTCTACATCAGCAAAATGTTTCCCTTTGAGGAATCTTTTCATCAGGGGAAACAAACAAAAAAAGTGGCTCAGGGTGAAATCAAGTGAATCGGAAGGGTGGGGCACGGGAGTCATGCTGTTTTGGGTTAAAAGCTGCGAACACTCAGCCCAGTGTGTCTAGGTGCCTTGTCATGGTGGAGGAATCAATCACCTGTTTGCCACAACTGGGATCATGATGCAGCCTTTTCAAAACTTCCAGATAAAAACTTTGGTTGACTATTTGATCCAGAGAAACAAATGCTGAGAGTGCTACAAGGGGCCCACTCTTCAAAATAATAATCCTGGTTTTTTGGGGGTCCTCCCTCGTGAAGCACTCAGAACCTAGAACATTATCTGGTACAATAACTGTTAGTTATTGTTACATTAGAAGTATAACATGAGGATTAAGTAAGGAAACATAAATGGGCAGTGCCTGAACTATTAGTATGCACCTAGACACTACTTCGTTCACCTACTTCATTCATGCACTCATCCCACCAAGCACTTACCACATGCAGGGCAATATGCTAAGCACCGGCTTACTGGCCAGTGAAAATATCAACAAGTTACCGGACCTCACTAATTATATCCTCTTGAGAAATGAAAGCAATAAACCTGTAAATTAATACAACACAAGATAATAACGAGCATTTATTGGACACTACTGTGGAGCTTTCAATCTAGGAAAGCAGAGCTGACTCCATTAAACCATAGCTTGAAGCTATCTCTGTTTTAAAAAAAATGATTTGGGGTTCTTGACAGACGCATAATGTCACAGGACCTGAATTGCTCTAAACCCCAAAGTCCACGGCTTCTCTCGTGACCCTTCACAACCTCCCAGTAAACAGTTTCTACAGAGAATGGTAAGTCCTAGAATTGAGACCCGCACATGTGCTGGCAGTTATTTTTAGAAATGGGTTTTCCGAGACCTGTAAATGGACCTCTCATCAGGCAAAGAATACCTGTCCCCAGGTGTATACAGTTGTCCCCCAGCTGGTACATGCACTGGCACAAGTTATTTCGGTTGCTGAGCTGGCTTTGAAGATACATGCTTTAGTAAAGCATCTCATTAAACTGAAAAGTAGAATGGGCAACCGCTGTAACTGATTTTCTGTACTAAAAGTCCTAATAACTTTAGACAAACTAAAAACAAGCAAATGTTCTTTCTAGTAAAAAAAAAAAAAGTAATCCGGGCTGGGTGGCTCAGCCCGTAATCCCAGCGCTTTGGGAGGCTGAGGCGAGCGGATTGTCTGAGCCCGCGGGTTCCAGACCCGCCTGGGCAACTTGGCGAGACCTCATCCCTATAATAAATCAAAAAGTCAGCCAGGGTGGTAGCGCGCGCCTGTCATTCCGGCTACCGGAAGGCGCAGGCGGAAGGATCGCGGAGCCCAGCGGGTCGAGGCTGCGGCGGCCGGGAGCGGCCACTGCGCTCCAGTCTGGGCGACAGGGTGAGACTCCAACGCAAAAAAAAAAAAGAAAAAGCAGGCTGTTGAGTTAATAACAAGCGAAAAACAAATACAAATTGAATTAACGAGTAAGTGATACAACCTCCTTCGTAAATTTGCACGAGTGCAAATTTGCTTTGTTTTTTTAAGACCTAACTGTCGAGGTCAATGCTTTCTCTTTAGGCGCAGTTACAAATATTTTGTGGCAGGAAATCTTCCCTTAAGTAGCGCTGAGTCTGTACCCAACAAACGTTCGTTTAAAAAAGAAAACTGTGTAAGCAGCAGTGTCTTCTTTCTTGAGTCGGAGTCCCGCTCGGTCGCCCAGACTGGAGCGCCGTGGCCGCCCCGCCGCCGCAGCCTCCACCCGCCGGGCTCCGCGACCCTTCCGCCTCGGCCTCCCGAGCAGCTGGAACTGCAGGCGCGCGCGACCGCGCCCTGTGACATTTTTTTGATTTACTGTAGAGAGGAGGTCTCGCCAAGTTGCCCGGGCGGGGCTCGAAGCCGCGGGCTCAGGCAGTTCACTCACCTCGGCCTCCCGAGGCGCGGGATGACAGGCTGAGCCACCGAGCCCGGCCCTGTAGCAGTGTCTTAATGGCCAACCACTGGTTCACTCATTTAAAAAAATGAATCAAACAGCCCCAGAAGGGAGTTTCCCTTCTAAAAAGCCCCCTTATTCACAGCTCAGGAGCAGGAATTCACAGTTTCTAAGCTAGACCAACCCTTAGATTTTGCACAGACTCAATCAGAAAGTAGTGGAAAGTCTGTTCCTAGAATAATTTTACTTAGGAAAGCAGAAATCTGTGGGCCAATGGATTCTATGGCTATATGGAAAGAATAATGGCAGCTAAGGTGACTGAAAGCCATGTTTCTCGGCCTCTAATGTGCACATGAATCACCTGAGGAATCTTGTTAAAATGAAGATTCTGATTCAGTATGTCTGGGGTAGAGCCTAAGATTCAGTATTTCTCACACATTCCTTGGTGATGCCAACAGTGCCAATCCCTGAACCACACTTTGGCCAACAACATATAAAGAATACACATTGGCTTATTGTAATGGCCCTATTTACTGTGAAGTTCAAGTTCAATTAACTTCGTAAATGAATCTGAAGACTCAGGAGTTTTTACAAATGTAAGGGCTAGGAATTAATCATTCATTCAATCAATATTATTGAGCTTACTATATGTTCAGTTTTATAGTGGGCACTAGGCATCAGAAATAACTAAAGCAAAAGTACCATTGATAAATTTACTTTTGACTCTCAAGAGAGCAACAGAAACATGGATTAAAAGGCTTTTTTTCATTCACATTTCAAAATGAATCGATCATTTTTTTTTCTAAAGGCAAAGATAAGTTTATTGAGCAAGAAGAGAAATGATAAGACACTCTAGAGAGCGATAGGAACAGCCTCGAGCGCAAGAGTGGCTCAAGAGTCGATCACATTTCTTGAATAATTTTTCTTGATAGAACATTTTTAGAAATGCCTCAATTCAGATTGTTTTCATGTTAAAAATAATTAGCAATTTAACCCAATGAACTGGCATTGCTCTATTTTACATTAACTAGTAACAGAGTTTTAAAAGTTTTCATATGTTTACTAGTAATTACATTGTTGCAAATGTTGATGGATCATTTCCACTAAAATTAAAGAAGATATGTATAGTAATTTGGCAAGAAATTTTTTGAAACTAATTTTGACTTAGTGTGGCCAAGAGCTCCACATGAATGTCATGGCTTCTGCCTCAAATTTGTATGTGTGATATAAACAGTAGGAAGGTTTGCACTCACCAAAGAGCTCACCCTTCTTTTTTTTATGACATTAACTGCATATTATATAGCAAAAGAGAATCACCAGAAAGTTTCAAATTCTATCAGGTTAGATACACGAGGAAAACAGTGACCTAAGCAAAACTTTCTTGCTCCCCCAAAACGGGATGACCCTAAGAAGAAAGGGAGAATAAATATATCCAGGGCCAAGTTTAAGGAGTAGATTCGCAAATAGGATCTGAACTAAGTCTCTGCTTACCAGAGTTCATCTCTTCAAAAAATGCCAGGAGGTGGCAGCATTCATTGCAGCTTGGAAGATAGTTAAGCGTCAAATCACAGGTTCTCAGAGAAGGGTCTGGTGTATTCGATTTGGTGGGGTGGGGTCGGGTGGTGACAAGGATAAGGTGGCAGGAGTCTGTTTACATTGAATCAGGAACGAAATAGGTCTTTCTAATGCAAATTAAAACGACACTGAGATACCCTCTAACTCCATTCATGATGGCTATCACCAATAACTCAAAAAACAACAGATGCTGGAGAGAATGCAGTGTAAAGGGAATACTTCTACACTATTGGTGGGAGTATAAACTAGTACAACCTCTGTGGAAAACAGTGTGGCGATTCTTAAAAGATCTAAAATTTGACCTTCCATACGATCCAGCAATCCCCCTACTAGTAGGGAATATACCGGGAAGAACTCAAATCACTCTATAAAAAAGATATCTTCACACATTTGCTTATCGCAGCATTGTTCATAATAGCAAGAACATGGAACCAACCATGCTGCCCATCAAAAGAGAAATGGATTTTAAAAAGGTGGTACATATATCCGATGGAATATTATGCAGCCATGAAGAGGAACAAAACCATGAACTTCAGGCAACCTGGATGGACTTAGAGTCTATAATACTGAGTGATCTTTCACAGAATCAAAGAACTGAGTATCACATGTTCTTCACTCATAAGTGAACCTTGAACAATTATGGTAATACTATAAGAAAAGGATTGGCAGTAGAGGAAAACTGCTGGGAGGGGGACGGGGAAGCGGGATTGGCAGTAGTGGGAGTCTGCCTGGGGAAAGGGAGGCACACCTCATCAACAAGGGTACCTGCATAATGAACATTTGCAAACCTAACCCTGAATTGTACCCCACATCTTGAAAATAAGAAAATGAAAAGTTAAAAAAAAGAAATAGGTCTTTCTGAGCAAACAGTAAGTCTACAGAATAATCACAGTAAGTGTGATTATTCTAGTTGCCACAGCTCCTGCTCAATGTTCAGTTTCAAAGGCTGCCCGTCTTCTCATTAATCAATCTCTTTACCTATATTCCTGCTCAGAAAGATATGTACCATGTGTATCACTGTTTTAAATTATTTATTATTTACTATTTTAGAGACTACAATTTAAATTAAGAATGTTATTTTGAAATATTCAGCCGGCTCGGTGGCTCGGCCTGTAATCCCGCACTTTGGGAGGCTGAGGTGTGTGAATTGTCTGAGCCCGAGGGTTCGAGACCCACCTGGGCAAGCAAGACCTCATCTCTACAATAAATCAAAAAATCAGCCGGGCATGGTAGCGCGTGCCTGTAATTCCGGCTACTTGGAAGGCTGAAGCGGAAGGATCACCGGAGCACAGCTGGTCGAGGCTGCGGTGGCTGGGAGCGGCCACTGCACTCCAGTCTGGGCGACAGAGTGAGACTCTGACTCAAAAAAAAAAAAAAAAAAAGAAATATTCGTAGTTACATACATATATATGATTACTATATATCATACGTGAGAATTTTTAAATATTTGGTTTTGATGTCTTCTTCCTCCTTTTATTAAGATATCTTAGAAAGAAAAAAACTTTATTTTTTAAAAAAGTGACCACACATTTTTTCAAAAATTGTGTTATCTGTGGAGATACACACTTAAGACTTGAGAATAAAAACTAAAACCCTATAAAATTCTTCCCCATTGTCAATATATAATTTTTTATTATTAGAAAGAGACATCAACACTTTAGAGACTAAAATTTAGGGTGATGTTTCCTTTTTTGTTTTTTTTTTAACCTTGTGAATTTTGCATCTAGTATATACTAAAAATGAACAGTGAATCATGAGTGGTTTGGAATGACTCAATATTCTAAAGAACAGACATATTAATTGTCACATATTATTTCCCAGAAAAGAATAAGTGTGTGACCCACAGCACTTTCAAAAAGTCAAATTCTACTATTACTGAGGTTTAAAAAGGAAAATTTAAAGCTAGAAGAGGTACATAGAGATAATATAATCTAACATTTATATGACAGATGATAAAATTTTAAAAATCCAATCAAGATATTTATGTTTTTAAGGTTTAAGAATGTTATTTTGAAATATTCATAGCTACATACATATGTATGATTACTATATATATCCTATATGAGAATTTTTAAGTATTTGGTTTTGATGTCTTCTTCCTTCTTTTTAGGAAAAAAAGGCTATATTGCTAAAAATAAGAGTAAACTATGAATTGCATACAGCCATTACAGCCATGTGCTCATTACTTGATATAGCTGTTTCATGAAATTCTGTCTCGCTCAGCCTTAACTTTATGGCTCACGCACTTAACTAGAGCAAACTTAAGAAGAAATGCTACCAGTATCTATAAATCTGTATAGTTTGAAAAGAGGAGAAGGATGGCACAGATTTGTGTTTTATTTGTGTTTAGGGTGGCACAAATATTTGGCAAAGCAAGAGGAAAAGATAAAATAGAAAAATACAATTTTTGTAGCAACATGTAGTACAAACAAGTGTAGAAGGAGAAGAGTGCTTCTCTGATTTGTGAGTTAACAATAAGGAAATTAAAGAGAGACTTTTACCAGGAACTTTAGGAAATAGGTTAGATTTGCTTAATATGCTTCTTCCCAATGTCCCATTAAAATACTGGCCAGGCTTGCTGGCTCAGCTTGTAATCCCAGCACTTGGGGAGGCTGAGGCAAGTGGAGTACCTGAGCCAGCTGGTTCGAGACCAGCCCTGGCAATTTGGCAAGACCTCGTCGCTACAATAAATCAAAAAATTAGCCGGGCGTGGTAGCGTGTGCCTGTAGTTCCAGCTATTTGGAAGGCTGAGGTGGAAGGACCGCCAGAGCCCAGCAAGTCAGTGCTGGGGTGGCTGTGAGTGTGCCACTGCACTCCAGCCTGGGCATCAGAGTGAGTGAGACTCCAACTCAAAAAAAAAAAAAAAAATCTACTCATAAGTTTTTTGTTTTTACATTGGCAATAGTTTTGTAACTTAAGACAAAATGTGTTTATATATTTCTCTCTTTTTTGCCTTAGTTCTTTTTTTTACTTTTTAATTTTAAAGTTGTGGGGTACAATTACAAATGTTCATTATGCAGGTACCCTTGTTGACGAAGTGTGCCACCCCCCACCGGCAGTTTCCTACTACTGCCAATCCCGTATATATTTCAATATATAGTTTTTATAAGGGTAATTAGCATTTTCAGACTGTTGATGTCTTTTCTCCTTCTCTTTTGAGAAATACGACTTTCATTTAGTCTTCCATAAGTAACTTCCATAAGTAACTCTTGCCTGACTTGGAAAAGTATGAAGCAAAACAATGAATAGTCTTATAAGTCAGTTAAGACCATAAAGTTCTACATTAGCAAAAGGAAAGTTATTCCAGGCTGTCAGAAAAAGGAAAGAGAAATGCCAGAGGAGCAAGAGTATATTATAAATACTGTAATCGAATGACTAAATTGAATGCAAAGGCCAAAAACCTTGACATTGAAGCTGATATATTTCTTTTAAAAAAAGATATTAAGCCAGCTCTATGAGGTTGTATGAACACAGACTGAATTTGGGTTTGGGGGATTGGAATCTGTTTTCCTAAGCCCCTTTGACCGCATCCCCTAAGTGTTAATAGGAAGAAAAGTGGGTTTGAATGTTAGTCACAAACTCAAGTGCAGCATGTCTTAGTTTATTTTCTATTGTTTATAACAGAATACCAGCCAGGCTCAGTGGCTCAGCCTGCAATCCCAGCGCTTTGGAAGGCCGAGATGAGTGGATTGCCTGAGCCCGCGGGTTCGAGACCC
>CAUYQG010026447.1:0-10214 GCA_963574415.1 Tarsius wallacei
ACAAGTAGCTTGCCTGCCTGCTTGCTTTCTCTCTCTTTCTCCTTCACTCAAATCAATTTTTTATTATTTTTAATTGACACATAATAATTACACATATTTATGGGGTGCAGTGTGACATTTTGATACCAGTATCCAATAATAATAAAATCAGGGTCATTAGCATATTCATCACTTTGAACAGTATCATTTCTTTGTACTGTGAACATTCAAAATCCTCTCTTCTAGCCATTTGATATTATAGAATAAATAATCCTTAATTATAGTCACCCTGTGTTCTAGAACACTAGAACTTATTCTTCCTATGTAGTTGTAATTTTGTATCTATTAATCAACCTGTCCCTATCTCCCCTTCCACCTACCCTTCCCATAAATATTTTACCTAAAATCTTCTTTACTTCTATGAAATCAAACTTATTTAGGCTTCACATGAAGGAGAACATGTGGTGTTTATCTTTTTGTGCCTGGTTTATTTCACTTACCATAAAGTCCTCCAGGCTCATCCATGTTGCCACAAATGACAGGATTTCATTCTTTTTAGTTACCATGCTTTCTTGATATCTGCATTATGGCTTGGATAAAGAAAGTACAATTGGTTTTTTTCTGTGGAGGATACATAAATATAATCAGATAGGTTGTATCTGTATTTTCCCTAGACAGGCCCAAGTGAGAGAGAAGAAAGTGTCCCCTTTGAATAACATGGTCACAGATGATTCCTTCCACATAAATCTCTCTTCTTTGGGTTCTTTTTTTCTTTCTATTTATTTTCTTTTTTTATTAAAAAGATGTGGGGTACAATTCAGGGTTAGGTATATCTTCTTTGTGTTCTATAGGCATGATCCACTGATCACACATCACTGGACCATGAATTCATGAGACAACATAGAATACCATATCTGTTGATGAAGCTGCTAAGACTCTGCAGTTCGGTTGACTTTGATGCTCATCAACTTGGGATCCTGAGCTTAGAGTAAGGGAGTCCAGCTGCCTGTGATCTGGGCTGATGTGAGAACTCTGCCCAGTTGTAGCGCTCAATATTAGATGGCGACTAATCCAATCAGATCCTCCTTTGAGAAATTATGAATAGAAAACACACAAGAAGAAACAACTGTAGTAGTGAGAATCAGTGACAGAAAAAAGCTAAGTCCTAAGAACAACACAGTCTCCAGGCAAAAGAACAGAGACCACAATGTAAAGATAGTTGGGCTTCTAGAGATGTTCTTGAATCATAAATTGCAATTATTGATGCTCTAGGTAAGGTCATTGGGAATAATCATTGTGCATATCTACCAAAGGTCTGATAGTATCATTATTTCTAGTTATATCACTATAAATCCCTACCTGTTTTGTTTTTATACATAGGACATTTTCTGCAATTGGAGAGTGCACACAGAAGTTCCTTGCATTTATATGGCTTGTGAGTTGATATTTTGGATATTAAACAGTATCAATTGCTATGCTTTGTTTTTAAAACTCTTAACATGTCATGGACTTTGTCAATTTGTCAGTCAACACTTTTTAAAGTCATGAATAAACTCATGAAACAATATCAATTTTGCTGACACTGAATTTGTAATCTCTAATAAGATTAACTTCTTTTTGTCAACAAGTTTGTAAATTTCTTCAGTTAAGAAGTATAAATAAAAAGAAAAGACTTCCGTACAGGATTTGAGAAAGTTTTGTTGCATCCAAAAATGGCAATAAATGTCCAAGATTATAAAATTATACATTTTTTTATACAATCATTTTTATGTAGAGCAATGGTCTAGCCTTTTTTAAAAAAAAAAATCTAAACTTAAAAGAAAAGCTACAAGAATAATACCAAGAGTTTCCACAGACATTTTATCTAGGTGCACCCATTGTTAACATTCTGCCACACTTTTCTGGTCATTCTTGCTTTAATCGTATATATAAAAGTGGGCAAAAGACATGAATAGACACTTCTCAAAAGAAGCTATACAGGCAGTCAACAGACATATGAAAAAGTGCTCAGCCTCACTCATCATCAGAGAAATGCAAACCACTGAGATACCCCCTGACCCCTATAAGAAGGGCCATTATTAATAAAACAAACAACAACATATGCTGGCGAGGATGAGGAGAAAAAGGAATGCTTCTACACTGCTGGTGGGAATGCAAACTTGTACCACCTCTCTGGAAAACAGTCTGGAGGTTTCTGAAAGAACTAGAAATTGACCTTCCATCTGATCCAGCAATTCCCCTATTGGAAGTATACTTGGAGGAACTCAAATTATTCCACAGAAAAGATACCGGCACATATATGTTTGTTGCAGCTCTATTCACAATAGCAAAAACATGGAACCAACCATGTTGCCCACTGAAGCTGGACTGGATTTAAAAAATGTGGTACATATACACAATGGAATATTATGCAGCCATAAAAAAGGACAAATATATGGACTTCGCAGCAAATTGGATGGATTTGGAGTCTATCATACTCAGTGATTTATCACAGAAACAAATTACGGAGTTCCATATGTTTTCACTCATAAGGAGAGCTTGAACAATTATAATGCTATAAGAAAGCGATTGGCAGTAATGGAAAACTGTCAGGGGGGAGAGACTGATAGTTGAGGGAAACTGCTAGGGGAGTGAGGGGCATAACTCATTTCTCATCAACAAGGGTACTTACATGATCAATGTTTGTATACTTAACCCTGAATTGTACCCCACATCTTTATAATAAATAAATAAAATTTTAAAAAAGAATAAAGACACTATAACACACACACACAAATCTAAACTTAAAAGAAAAGCTGTAAGAATAATACCAAGAGTTCCCACAGACATTTTATCTAAATACACCCATTGTTAACATTCTGCCACACTTTTCTGGTCATTCTTGCTTTAATTGTATATATGCATATATATGATTTTTCTGAACCATTTGAGAATAAGTTGCTGATATTATTCCCTATTACTCCTTACTAATCATTGAGCATTTCTTCAAAAGTATTCTCCTCACATAACTACAATGTAGTTATCATATTTGTAAAATTTAGCATTGATGCAATATTATCATTTAGTCTACAGTCAATTTACCAACTGTTCCAATAAAATGTCTTTACAGTAAACTTTTCTGGTTCAGTAGCCAACCCAAAATTACATATTACATTTCATTGTCATGTCTTTTAGTTTAATCTGTAGCAGTTTTTCAACCTTTTCTTTTCTCTCATGACATTGACATTTTTATGGTTACGGGCCATTTATTTTTTAGAATATGCTCTATTTTGGCTAGTCTGGTGTTCTCTCATGATTAGATTAAAGTCATACATTTTGGCAGGAACACTACATATGTGATGTTTTGCATTCTTAATGAATTATGTAAGGGGTTAATGAAGTGAGTTTAAAAATCATCACTTTTGCAAACACTGTGGTAATACTTAATCCAGACGAGAATTATCAATGGATATTAAATTAGTGATTTAAATTCTGATGTACAGCAGAATATTTACATAATTTTGAAGTATCTCCTTATAAATACTTATTAATTATAAAAGAAGAAATAGCTTTGCAATGGAGAAAGCTAGTGGATACCAACTTAACAAAGTAACCAGAGTTATATACCGTTAAAAATAATAAGTAAGTACATAGGAGATTCCTTGAATATGTTTCTTGTTTTATTTTCTAGCATCTACATAGAAAATTACATACAGAAATGAAAACTAACAAGAAGGGGTAGTGAGACGAAATACAGCAGAAAAGAAATAGTATCTTCCTTTCACATAAATGGATCTTATAAGGTGAGATATTTCTACACTGAGTTTCTGCACTAACTAAAAAACAAGTACCTCGGGGTCTGCCTGATAGATTTCAAAACCAGAAAGAACACGAATATGACTCCTCCATTCATACGTAATAATACTTTTACCCCTGGGAACAGGCCGGGGGCTAAGATGTGACATTCAGAACTGTTGGATTGCTGAGGAAGGGTACTATGTGGTTTTAAGGAGGAAAAGGAAAACAAAGACATCAAGAACACCTGTAGGTAATGGCTGCAACTGAAAAATTAAAAGACTTGAAAAGCGACGGAAAGCTCTACCAGTCATGTTTCATTTCAAATAGAAACAGCATACTGTTGATCAACAAATACTTATTAAGTGTCTTTCATGTGCCAGACAATGGGATAGCCTTGGGACTCAAACATGAGTAAGACATAAACTCTGTTTCCTGGATCCTACCCTTCAGTAGGGAGAGTGTAATGGAAGCATTAGGGAGGGAAAAGGCAATATTATAGTCGAGAGTCCAAAATGATCAGGTCTTCCAAAAGTCTTCAAAGAGCTGGTAATGGTTGATGTGACCTATTGGAGAACGTGATGACAGTCGCATGTAGCTGAAGCATTTCTCCCCTCTCATGACATTTCTTGAGAAATTTTTATGAACCATTGTCCTAATCAATTTACATGTATCAACCCACATAATTCTTATAACAATTTAATAGATGAAATTGCTAGAGGAGTGAGATGGAGTAAAATGAGGGTTGTGACTAAAGTTTTAATCAGGAGTCAGATCATGGAAAGATACATGCCTTGTGCTAAGTAGTCCGAAATGTGTCTTACAGTTTGTGAGGTATTATAGATTTTCCAGGACAGAAGTAGCATGTCTAGATTTGTATTTTAGAAGTTTATTCTGGCAGCTGTGTGAATGCTGGATTAGAGTTCAGCAAGACTGGAGAAAGAGGAGCCAGCAAGGGAAGATAGGAGACAACTGCAATAGACTTAGCAAGGTAAGAAAAGGACAGGAACTATAGCAGAATAGTAGGGCTGTAGAAGATGGTTTTATACAAGTATGTCGATGGGATAGTGATTGATAGGATATAAGGACCAGGGCAGGCAATGGAGGAATCCATCATTGCTCCCAGTATCTGATTCAATCTAATAAATGGTTTCTAGCTCAGCTGATTGAGGCCAGCACTATAGGTCTAAGGCCCATGTGTGGCCATTAGCTTGCATTCATCTCTGATCACAGACCACACCACTAATCAGACTTTAGATATAAGGTGAGACTTTGGATGCTTCTGGACAAATCACTGCCTCTAGAGGAAAATCCAAAATACATATTAAAATGTGAATGGGTTGTCAGATCAGTAGACTCATCTTATTATACAGAGTGCAACACATGTCAGAAACTTCAAGGAAAGTGTTGGAGACAACTCTCTATGGGTCACACATTTCAGCATGTCTTGTGAGCCATGCACTCTCTTACCTTTTTTCCAGAATATCCTTTCAAAGATTTTTGAATAATGAAAATTCTTGGAAAATGAAGATAGTATTCCCTCCAGAGCAAAGGATAGATTTGCTTTTAGCTTTGGAAGCTAGTGTCTTCCTCCAGAGTAAAGGGCTGGTATGTTTATTGGTCATTATAAAAAATTCAGGTTCCCTAAGCTCAGGGCTGCTCTCCTGTAACACAGCCTACCGCCTCCATCTAGGCCCATCTGTGTTTCCCTTGTGGGACTGGAGGACAAAGAGAAACTGACACAAATTTGCTGATACTCATGTTGCCTGTTGTGCCTTGCATAATAAAGTCCTTTGTCTCTGACCCAGAGAGTTTCATGTTTTCTGCCAGCATCCATGAAATTGTGGCAAGCTAATGTATTAGATTGTAAGTAGGATAAAATAACAGATACTTTATAGCTCTTTATAGAAAATTACTCAATAATTATAATTGTGGCATGCTCGATGTAGCAAAATGACCAAATTGTAACTTATTGTAATTTTTTTAAGCCTCTCTAAGACCATATCCCAATACCCAGCTCAGAATCTTGCCTAAGACTTAAACAAACTCACTCTCTTGGTGATTGACTTAAATTTTCATAATTTTTGAATAGAGGTGATAATGATGAACAAGTTTGATCTGTCAGAAATCCTCACAGAAAAACAGGAAATGAAGGCAAGGCTCAGATGTCGATTTCAGTATTCACTGGTGGAGAGTTTTCTTCTTTTCTAAAAGGATGAATCCCCTGGGGGTCTGAAGATGACTTACAAAGTGCAAAAATAGCTTACTTTGAGATTAAATGTACAATGGCTGTTAGCAGAAATTAACCTTTTCCAAATATCAGCTATGTAGAAAGGCACTAGCCATGGAGAGTTGTTCTTGGATATCTTAAATCATATTATAGGTGTAATAGGGTAATGACAAATGAGACTGGGCCCTAAGAATGTTTGAAACATTAATAAGCTGATTCTGAGACAATTGCCACTTTAAAATGATAAGGGACTCTCTGTCTATAAGACAGAGATTAGGTTTGTTTTTTTTAAAATCAATTGACCTTTTGTTTGGGGGAAGTAATTCCAATGGACTTTTAGTTGTACACATGCAGAGAAAGATTTCTAGAATACAGAGATTTTAAAAGTGCAGTTCCAAAGAGTTACATTTTTCTGAGGTATGGTGTGAAACCTTATTTTTATAGTGGTTGGAGTACATCTCTTAGATTAAATTTTTAAAATGATTGATAAATTTTATTTTTTAGAATGGGTTTAGGTTTATAAAAATTACAGAGCAGAAAATATGGAATTTCTATATGTCAGAATGAGGATGGACTCATGGGAATAAACCCACCACCTGTAGCCACATGGGGAAAGGAGAGCTCCAACTCCCATTGACCCATAAAGGCCAAAGACTACCAATCCCCCACAGAGAATCTCTGTGGAGCTCACCCTACAGTGGTGATCTGTACCACAGGGCCACTGCTCCCTCCCTCCCTCCCTTCTCTCCAGCCCCAAGCAGGGACAGTATGCCCACTTTGGAGACATCTCCCCAGTGGCACCAACACCTGTCCCAGCCCCAGTTCAGGATTATGAGAGTGACTTGCCCTCAAGGGGCTGTCATCACTGCAGTTGCTCCTTCCATAGAGCAGGGCAGGAACTAGAAGGAGGTGCACCTCCGCACAATGTGGACGTGACAGCCCTGCACATCTTCAGACTGAGGGAGAAATGCAGAGTATCTCTCAAGACAGAGGTATCCAGTCTACCCCTGTGCAGGAGGAGTATACTCACCAACATGAAAGAAGGACATTTCATGACCTGCAGAACACCTGTGCCAGAGAGGAGTCATGGCACACATCCTGGCTGTTCACCAATCCTCCTGAGAAGATGTGCAGGTTGGGGATGGAGACACCAGAGCTCCTAGCCAGCTAAAACCCTTGATACTTGTTGTGGAGGAAGGTGAAAACACCTGATCTGGAAAAAAAGACTTGCCAGGCCCACACAAGAATGTACCAGTGAAGCAGTGCCAGTCTCCCTTCAGGTCCCCACCCTCCCTGCCACCTCTTCCCCTACCACAGGTGGACCAGAGGAGGGAAGAGCAAGTAAGAAAACAACACAAACCGTCAATCTAAAAATAGTAACTTTTTCAAATAAAAAATAGCAAGACAAAAATAAAAAGGGAAAAGGAAGAGGAAGAACCAGTGGAAAAAACACTGGCAACGTCAAAAGTCTTAACATCAACACACCCAAGAGGGTTCTCAGATCCTAAGCAATGGAGTCCATACAAAATGAACAATTTCTAATGACAGACAAAAAATTCACACTATGGATGGCAAAGAGACTCAACAAGATCCAGGAAAAAGTGAAAATGCAAATTAACCAGACCATGAAAATAGTACAGGAAGTAAAAGGTGACCTGGCTATTCTAAGAAAGAACCAAACTGACATGAAGAATTATCTTCTGGAAATTCAAAACACAATAGGAAGAATGAACAGCAGACTCAACCAGGCAGAGGAAAGAATCTCAGAGCTTGAATATAAAATTACTGAATTAACCAGTCTGACAGAAATAAGGAGAAAAAAATTCGGAAGAATGAACAATGCCTATGAGAGGTCCAGGATTATGTAAAGATAATAAATCTATGGCTGACTGGTATTCCTGAAAGAAAAGGGGGCAACAGAGAACACTCTGGAACAAGCCTTCTAAGATGCCATCCCCTATCTCACTAAAGAGGTAGTCATGCAGAGAACTCTTGAGAGATATTATACAAGAAGACTATCCTTGAGGCACATAATAATGAGATTTGCCAAGGTGAGTATAAAAGAAAAAAATTCTAAATGCAATTGAGAAAAGGATCAGACTACTTCCCAAGGAAGACATGACAGAATTGTCCCAGAGCTCTGATCAGAAAATTTGCAAGCCAGAAGGAACCAAGGACTCATCTTTAACATTCTTAAAGAAAAACAATTCCAGCCAAGAATTCCTTACCCCCATCACTCTATACTTCACTGATGAAGGAGAATTAAAATCTTTCCCTGAGATGCAATCTCTAAGAGAACATACCACCTCAAGACCAACCCTTCAGGAGATACTTAAGAAAGTTTTAAGGGTAGAAATGAAAGAATGGTTCCATTCATAGCAAAAGCACAAGGAAGCACAGAGTTTAAAGACCACACAAATTAACCACACAACTAAAATGCAAAGCAGCTTCTTAACAACAATATGACAGGAACAAACCCTCACATCTCAATAATTAACTTAAACATAAGCAAAGTGAACACACCACTCAAAAGGAGCAGAGTGTCAAATTAGATAAAGAAGCATGATCCACCCTTCTGCTGACTTAGGGAAATCCATCTCACTGCAAATTACACCCAAATCTTCCAGGAAAATAGGAAGCAAAAAAGAGCAGGGGAAGCTATTCTTATATCAGATATATACACCCAGCATAGAAGCAACCAGATTAGTAAAACAATTGCCAATTTATCTACAAGAGGATATAGACAGCCGTAGAATAATAGTTGGAGATTTCAATGCTCCACTAACAGCTTTAAACAGATCATTGAGACAGAAAACTAACCAAGAAATCTGGAACCTTACCTCAACACTAAACCAATTTGACGTGATAGGCATCAACAACCACAGAATATACCTTCTTCTCATCAGCATGCAGAACATACTCTAAGACCAATCACATACTTGGACACAAATCAGATTTAAACAAATTTGAAAATGTCGAAATCATTCTAAGCATTTTCTCAGACCACAGTGAAATAAAAATAGATAACAATCACCAAGAGGAATCTTCCAAAACACACAAGAAAATGGAAGTTAGCATACTTCTGAATGACTTTTAGCAACACATAATCTCCCAAGATTGATAAAGGAAGAAACTGAAACACTAACCAGACCAATAACAATCCAAGAAATTGACTCAGTAGTGAGAAACCTCTTGCCAAAAAAAAAAATCCCTGGGCTGGATTGTTTCTCAGCTGAATTCTACCAGACGTATAAGGAAAAGCTGATACAAATTATATTGAAGGTTTTCCAAGGAATTGAGAAGGAAGGAATACTCCCTAGCTCATTCTATGAAGATAATATTACCCTGATAGCCAAAAATGACAAAGAACCAACATGGAAAGAAAATTTCAAGCCAATTTCCTGGAAGAACACAGATGCAAAAATTCTCAGCAAGATACTAACAAATCACATCCAACAGCACATTACAAACATCATTCATCATGACCAGGTGGGTTTTATCCCCAGGATGCAAGGCTGGTTCAACATACACAAATCAATGAATGTAATCCACCACATAAATAGATGTAAAATCGAGAAACAAATGATTATTTCAATATATGCAGATAAAGCATTTGTTAAAATCCAACATCCCTTCTTGATAAAAATGCTCAAAATCTAGGCATCAAAGGAGTATTCCTCAAAGTAGTAAGAGCCATTGATGAGAAGCCGGCAGCCAACATCATACTTAGTGGACAGAAGCTGGAAGCATTTCCCCTAAGAACTGGAATAAGACAAGGAAGTCCACTCTCACCACTCCTGTTTAACATAATACTAGAAGTTTTAACCAGAGCAACCAGTCAGGATAATAAAATTAGAGGCATTCAAAAAAGGAAAAAAGAAAGCGAAATTATCCCTCATCACAGATGACATGATTCTATACCTGGAAAACCCTAGAGAGTCTGCCAAAAACCTCCCTGTATAAACAACTTCGGTAAAGTCTTAGGATAAATAATCAATGCATAAAAATCAGTTGCATTCCTATACAACAACAGCAAACATTCCTATACAACAACAGCAAACAGGCTGACAACCAAATTAAATACAATCTCATTCACAATAGCCATGTACACACACACGAAAATAACTCAGTATTTATCTAACTAAAGAGATGAAAGATCTTTACAATGAGAACTACAAAACATTGCTCAATGATTCAAAGATGACAGAAATAAATGGAAGAACATCTGATG
>CAUYQG010026449.1:0-34296 GCA_963574415.1 Tarsius wallacei
TTGTGTATATGTACCACATTTTTTTTTACCCAGTCCAGCTTCAATGGGCAACACGGTTTTGCTATTGTGAATAGAGCTGCAACAAACATATGTGTGCAGGTATCTTTTTTTGTAGAATAATTCTAGTTCCTCTGGGTATATTCCCAATAGGGGAATTGCTGGGTCATATGAAAGGTCAATTTCTAGTTCTTTCAGAAATCGCCACACTGTCTTCCAAAGAGGTTGCAAGCTTCTGCAAAAAAAGATACCTGCACACATATGTTTGTTGCAGCTCTATTCACAATAGCAAAACCGTGTTGCCCATTGAAGCTGGACTGGGTAAAAAAAAATGTGGTACATATACACAATGGAATATTATGCAGCCATAAAGAAGGACAAACATATGGACTTCGCAGCAACTTGGACGGATTTGGAGTCGATCATACTCTGATTTATCACAGAAACAAAGAACTGAGTTTCATATGTTCTCACTCATAAACTGACCTTGAAAAATTACAATACTATAAGAAAGCGATTGGCAGTAGTGGGAAACTGTCGGGGCGGGGTGGGGGGTGGGGGAGATGGGGTTGGCAGTTGAGGGAAACTGCTAGGGGAGGGAGGGGTGTACCTCATTAGCAAGGGTACCTGTATGATTAATGTTTATATACCTAACCCTGAAATGTACCCCACATCTTTATAATTAAAAAAAAAAAAGAAATACAAAAATTCTTGGACAGCCACTTCCTTGTACTGGAATTTAGTGTATAGAACAGAGATTGAAATGAGAGGTTAAGGGTATTTGTAGGCTCTGAAAGTCCCTACAATCTCCAATTGCTTATAAAGAGTAATTTCCTGCAATGGGATAAAAATATAGAAGGAATGCTTACCAAGTATGTGGATGATACACATCTTGGAGGGATGAACCAGTCAATTATTATGTTAGATGAATGAAGAATAAAAAAGATCACAATAGCCTAGTGGGTTGGTCTGAAACTGATGAAGATTTTTAAAAATATGAGATGGAGAAAATCTGTCTTGATAGTATGCTATGTGGAATATCTTTGGGATTTAGTTGACTGGAATACATTAAGAGCCTATTATAGGAGCTGACTGTCAAACTAATTTATTTTCAATTAATAAAAAGCAAAATAGGTAAGAGACCCACTATGTTAAGTGCCAGAGGGATCACACCTACGGTGTGTCCATATCAAAAGGTCCTGCTTTAAGAAGGGGTATTTATACAATATGAGCCTATAGGAGAGTCTACTATCACCATAGTTTAGTTCTCTGTCACATCTTGCTTGATAATGCCACAGTCTTGTTCTGGTCTCCCTGTCTACAATGCCTTCTTCAATTCATTTTTCTTTTCTTTTGTATTTTTTATTTTAAAGATGTGGGGTACAATTCAGGATTAGGTCTACAAGTGGTCATCATACAGGTAAAGTTTGGGCCTCCCTTTGGTCCCAACTTTGCCTGGTTTGAGATCAGGTACCCTTTTTGATGTTATGTGCTCCCCTCTCCCCTCCCACAAACAGTTTCTGGCTACTGCCAATTCCTTTAAAAAAATTTTTTTTAATTTTAAAGTTGTGGGGTACAATTCAGGATTAGGTATACAAGTGGGCATTGTACAGGTAAAGTTTGGGCCTCCCTTTGGTACCCACTTTGTCGGGTTTGAGATCAGGTACCCTCATTGATGTCCCCTGCCCCCACCCCCACCCCAGCAGTATCCTGCTACTGCCAATCCTTTTCTTATAGTATTGTGGTAAATGTTCAGGATCTGCTTATGAGTGAGAACATGTAGTACTCTGTTCTTTGTTTCTGTGATAGATCACTGAGTTTGATAGACTCTAAATCCATCCAAATTGCTGTGAAGTCCATACATGTTACATATACACATGTTTGCGTTCCCTGTAGATCTTGGATGTTAGGACTTTGTCAGATATACAGTTAAAAAGTTTTTTTTCCCAGTCTGTGGGCTGTCTCCCCACTCTCTTGATTGTTTCTTTTTTATTTTATTTTTAAAATTTTATTTTAAAGATATGGGGTGCAATTCAGGATTAGGTATACACGTGGTCATCATACAGGTAAAGTTTGGGCCTCCCTTTGGTACCCACTTTGCCTGGTGTGAGATCAGGTATGCTTATTGATGTTGTATGGGCTGTGTCCCTGCTCTCTTGATGGTTTCTTTAGCTTTGCAGAAGCTTTTCCGTTTGATGAGATCCCACTTGTCTATCTTATCTCTTTTGACATGGGCACTTGGGATTTTGATCAGGAATTGGTTGCCAAATCCAATTTCCATAAGGGTACCTGTTGGGAGCCGGCCACAGAGCCCACTGAGCGTTAGGGATCAGGAAGGGCCGTTGACCCCGAGACCACTAGGATGTTTTCGGGAGCTGTTGACTCCATTCCCTCCCTCCGTTTGGCACCGCTACCAGGAAGGCTCCTGCTGGCTCTAACAGAAAAGTCTGAGACCGGAATGTACACAGCTAACCTGGAGTCTATTGTTCCCATTTTCCACGGTTTATGGTTTTTTGCTTTTAAACAATTTAAGTTTGACTTTGAGTCACATTGAGGAGCCTTAGTGCAGGTCACAGGTTCTCTTGATGTGATTTTAGAAATTTATAGATATAGGTTTTAGAAAATAGTTTATGTAGATTAAGAAAATTTAAGTAACCATTTTATTATAGAAGTGTGGTTAGTTTAGTTTGATTCAGGGGGGCCAGTGAAGTTTGAATTAGGCCAACTGGTGCTAGGAGAGAGTAACCATAGCACCAAGTGTTTCATATAAACTACTTTGAATTAGCATAGAATAGTAAAAGGTAATATATCATTATGTTGGCTTCAAGTGTAAGTATTGAACAATGTTATGTAGCTATAAACAATTAAGGGTACATAGAAACTGGATAAGAACTTTATGTTATTCCTCAAGTTTGAAAAACACATCTGCTTGAGGGTGGTGGTTGTCCCGTGTGCGCCTGGACCTGGCACATGCTATCTTTTGTGTAACCATAGCAGCAGGGGTTCTTGTGATGATAAACTTTGCAGAGTTTGGGGATAAAAGCCCTGGGATAACACCCATTAAACGGTTTCTGCTCAATCTGAACAGTTGTCCAGTTTCTTTCTTTCTTCCATATCTATCCCTCCAGTTGAATCGCTGATGCCGTCACGCCGCCAGAGACCCCAGATCCCTGCAGGGGCAGGACCCCCGCAGGTACCTCCTGCATTTTCTAAGATTCTTATAGTTTGAGGTTTTACATTTAGGTATTTGATCCATTTAGAATTGATTTTTGTGTATGGTGTTAGGTAAGGGTCCTGTTTCAATCTTCTGCATGTGATCGGTCAGTTTTCCCAACACCATTTACTAAATAGGTTCTCCTTTTGCTTCTGGAATCTCTATCCTGTTTCATCGGTCCATGTGCCTATTCTTGTACCAATGCCAGGCTATTTTGATTATTGTAGCCTTATAGTAAAGTTTAAAGTCTGGAAATGTGATACCTCCCACTTTGTTTCTTTTGCTGAGGATTATTTTGGCTATTTGTGGTCATTTATGTTTCCATATGAATTTCTCTATTGTCACTTCCAGGTCTGAGAGGAACGATGTTGGTAATTTAATGGGTACTGCGTTGAATCTATAGATTGCCTTTGGTAGCACAGACATCTTAACAATGTTGATTCTTTCTAGCCATGAGAATGAAATATTTTTCCATTTGTTTGTGTCTTCTTTGAGCAGTGTTTCATTGTAAAGGTCTTTCACTTCTCTAGTTAGTAAGATGCAGGTGGAGTGGGTGCCTGAGACTCTGCACTCATCCTGTCCCTCCGAAGTTTGTGTTTTCAGGATATTCCTTCTGGGTCACGATCAACCCCAGAGCAGTTAACCCTCCAGTCACAATGATTGGGTCTGCTGCTCCCTGCCCAGTTTTCATGATGGTGGCAGGGAGCCTGTTTTGTCTTCTCCAGTGGGACTCTGTCTCTGGCTCCCTCGCTGTGCTTCCTCCATGGCCCTTGCCGCCTGTGTCTGACTAGGCTCTGTGGTGGTGAGGCAGAGCCTGGAGTCGACAATCACTCCCCGCCTTCTTTTTAATAGACTTTACATTTTAGTGCAGTGTCAGATTCACAGCAAAATTGAGCAGAAAGCATTGAGATTTCCTACATACCCCCTGTCCCCACACATGCATGACCTCCCCCACTATCAGTCTTTCCTAGCACAACTTGTTACAAATGATGAACCTACATAGACACATCATTATCATCCAAAGTCCATGGTTTACATTTGGGCTTGCTATTGATGCTATACATTCTATATGTTTTGAGAAATGTGTAGTGACGTGTATCTTCTAGTATGGCGTCATACAGAATCATTCCACCACCCTAAAAATCCTCTGTGCTTTGCCTGTTCATCCCTTCTTCTCCCTAGCAACCACTGATCTTTTCAGTGTTTCGATAGTTTTGCCTTTTCCAGAACCAATCCATTTTTCAGATAGTGGCTAGCGTGCTCTTTCTAAGATGATCACCTTCTCATTCACGCCCCTAACTCTCCACTCCGCAGGGTCAGGTGTAAATGCTGCACTGATCTGGAAGTGAATGAAGCGTTCAAATTCTCCTGTTTCATGGATACTAGAGTATGTGTGTGTATATGGGTCTGTTTGTGTGTGTGTGTGTGTTTGTATAGGGGGACTAGTGAGTAAACAATGAAACTAACGGATAGTAAGATGTGCTCATTTGGCAGCAAATACTACAGAGACCCAAAAATAGTAATAGGATAGGAGCCATTGGGACATGGGTGACTTTTCTTCCCAGCCACGGGATTTAAGCTGAGAGGTCAGCCATGAGGAGGCAGCCATGAGGAGATGGTGGTGAGCCCCCCAGGCAAGTGCACGAGCAAGTGCAAAGGCCCTGAGGAGGCGCTTTGGGTAGGTTTAAAGAGCAGAAAGGCCAGTGTTCTGGAGAGCGGTCAGAAGGGACTGTGGGATGAGGAACACTTCGAGTGGCGTCCATGGGAAATGGAGCTAGCGTATGTTAAACGTTTTGCATTTATTAAACATTTTTAACCACGTTACTGCTTTTAATTTTGAAGCTACGATCAATCCTCTGCATCTGTAGCTTCCATGAACCACAGATTAAAAATATTTGAAAAAGAGAAAAAGGGACAGTTGTGTCTGTACTGAACATGTAGAGACTTTTTTCTTGTTAGGTTCCCTAAGCAAACACATGACAACTATTTGTATTGTGTTTACATCGGGTTAGGTATTATAATTCATCTAGAGATGATTGCAGGCATACAGGAGGATGTTCATAGGTTATGTGCAAATACTATACCATTTTATATCAGGGACTTGAACATCTGTAGATTTTGGTATTTGTGGAGTCAATCCCCCATGGATAATTGTATTTGAAATTATTCCCCTTTACCAGATGAACGCAAAAGAAAAGAAGGTCATAGGAGCTAAATAATTTGTCTGGGTTCTCACAACCAATAGCAGTAGATAGAATCGGAATCTGAACTCAGTTATGTCTGGTTTTAGATATACCTCCCACCTTTATGTCATTTGCTTGGTTAAAAGTTTTCAGGATGTCTATCTCTGCTGAAGAGTTTTCCCTGAGTGCCGTTTATTCGTTTTTATTTGCATAGTAGTTCTCTCTTTTTATATTTGTGATATCATTCTGCTTTAGAAAATAAACTACCAGGAGTCATGAATCCTGTCATTTGTACTTAGCCATGTTTAAATATAAACCCATCAGAACTGAGAGTGATAAATAAAGGAGATGATGTGCTTCTCAGCAGAACCTCACTTATGACAAGGAAGCAATTTAGGGTTTGTGAGATAATAACCCATTAAATGTACTCCTACAGTTTATATTCTAGCATTCCTTGTTGGTGATGTCAGAGTTTAACTGTATAACTCAAATAGGGCAGAAGTCTTACATTTTAAAAAAGACTTCTATGTTCTTTAGGTGAAATGACCCCTTTAAATTTTAAAAAGAAGACAATAAGACATAAGATATACTGGAGTATGTTAGGTTCAACTGTAAGATATACAGATATGGTCTGTCAGATTATCCCAATATAAAAGCACAAAGAAAGAGTGCAGCAAAGACTGCTGTGCCTCTAAACTGCTGAGGTTGCAATTATACCTTGGCTAGGAAAGAATTAAAGGGCAAAGGTGAATCTTCAGGTTGAAGTCTCTCATGCTTCCCTTTCTAAAGAAAATTCTCTCTCTCTCATTCGAATTGTTAATGTTCAGTGAAGTCTATAAAGACAACAATAAATAAGTTCAGATATAGTACCTATACCATACACCTTGCTCTTGTATGAAACTCCCTGTATTTCTGTTTCATTAAATAAAGAATACAGTGTTCCTTTGTGATAGGCCAGAATAATTTAGAATTGTTCTGTATTGTGTTTAATTATGTATGATCGGTTTCTGCCTGAGCTGAAGTAGCCTGGCTTTGTGCAGAAGTGTCAAGGTGGAAAGGAGGGCAGCAATTTGGACTGGGAAAATTAGCTATGCAGCGATGAAACCAAACTGGTGCATTGAACATTTGGTGACTGCCTGGTGGACCATGTTATAGGGACTTATAATTAAAGTACTGGAGAAAAAAAATTAGCTGTCAAGAGAAAAACGTAGTAAAGACAATACGAGGCAAAAAGGCAAACTAAGGATTAGCCCAGGCAGTGCAGACATGTAGAAAGGATAAAATTTGTAAGCCATGTACAAGAAGCCAATCCAGAGGGCAAAATAGCCATGGAAACAGTTAGAATTTACACAGCAAGACTGAGAACAAAGCCAAGAGCGGTTGAGAGGGAAGTGGAGAGATAGATTGAAGTCATGTCAACAGATAGGAAGTAACAGAAGCACTAGATCAAAGCAGCCTCCATGATGGAATAGCAGAGCGGGGAATGAAAAATAAAAGAGAAGCTAGGTGTGTGACCAATTTCTGATTTTTTGTCTCTGAACTTGTTTTGTTCTTGGTAACAGATCTAGCAATAAAGCAAAACATTTCAATGCTTCTGTTTAAAACTGTGATTCCAAAGGGCAAGCCACACAAAAATAAATGGAAGCTTGGCTGTTTCAAAATAGGTCACCCTGTGTATGGTCACTTTAGCAATAGCTTATAACCCATCTTGAATTTTCTGTTGTTTTTTTCTCTTTTCCTTTAGCAAGGCCTTTTGCATTTTGTCAGATGGTATATTGTCAGGTGCAAAGTGCAGCAGAGAACAGGCTGACTTTTGATTTGAGTGCTATAGCTTTTGTTACCTAAAGTACCAAAGCATTATTAGTTAGTCAGATTGATCGATGGACTGAATGTTCTGAGAATCGGGGAACGGGGTGAGGTGAGAAGTTTGTGCTTTAGAGCTGATTGCTCTCAAACAGTTATTTCTTTTCTCAAGGTTTTTTTCTGGTCTTTTTTCCCTCTGTGGTAATAACCACAAAGCATGCAATCTGTTGGTGGTTCTCACTTTATTGCATTACAGATTTTAAGTGCTCCTGTAGTCTCATATATAAATCACTTATACTTTTGTATGACATTTACTGTTTTTAAATTCAACATAAGTTGCTGCATGACAAGATAATTGACAAGCCTACATTATACTGGCAAATGACTGCAATAGACACTGGCGTGCTCTACTCTGCCTTCCTCATGCCTGCCTATTGCCAATCACTCAGCTGCTCTGACAGGGAAGTTCCACAAACAACAACAGTAATCACCATTGTTCATATCCAGGAACAAACATAGGGAGATTTCTGATGCTTGTTCTTGAATAGGCCAAATGCCAACCTGATGAAAGTACCTTGGCATCTTATTTTAAAAAGGAGAAATGATTGTGTGGGACAGATGGGGTTTTATTTGAGCAAGGATGGGTTTCGTGCTGTTTTGTGGAGCTTTGGATTCATATGTTTTGTCGAGTCCAGGTGTGCTTTTCCTCTTGTTTTTCCACATTTCCTTACACATGGCAACATTCACAGGGATATGCCTTCCCTTGTTCCCCCGCTCTGGATCTGGATTCTCCATAACCAGGAGTTGTGGATTAAAGGGTAGGGTGGCAGGGTACTAAAGACATTTTTCCTCCAAAGAATGCAACTTTAGTTTATAGACTTTCCCCAAATTATCTTGTTTTCCAGCTATAGCGGCATAAAAAAAAATGGTTATTTTGGTAACCAGCTTTGGAGTTCCTCTTAAGTAGAGACCTGGTATGCTGTCAGGGAGGGGTTTGGGGTGAGGTGGGAGGCAAATTCTCAGGGTTATGATCAGGAAAATATGTAACACTGATATGGTGAACACTATGCTGAAAGAGTTCAGAGAACTTTTAGGGAGGAGTAAACAGCCTGTGAGAGGCAGGGATGTCAGAAGAAAGCGGGAGGGTGGTCCCAACATGGTGGAAGGAGACCTGAGGGTAGGTGGAAAGGTAGTCAAACTACTTTAAGAATAGGAGGAGCCAAGAGTGGTTGGGCATACCTCTAGTACCAGCTGGAGACTGAGGCGGAAGGATTGCTTGGTCCTGGGAATTCAAAACCAACCTGGATAACATAGTAGATCCCATATCTATGTTATCCATATCTATAAAACATTTTATTTTATTAGCTGGGCATAGCGATTCCATAGCCACTTGGGTCACTTGAGTCCAAAGGATCACTTGAGCCCATGTGGGCAACATATTGAGATGCTGTCTTCTTGCCATAAATAAAAAAGAATAGTGGCTAATATTTGATTTTACATTATTGGCAGTAATGATGAAGTTTTTAGTTCATATGGGCTCTGTCTGTGCCCTTGTGTTGGTGGCACTTTGGGAGCAAAGAGACCGGGGTGGTGCCAAGCATGGGTGATGTAGTGTGCAGAAAGAATGCAGGGACTGCATAGAAAGATGTTCCCCAAATGGTAGGAACCGAAGGAGTGCAGACACTTGGAGCTAGATATCCCAAGGAGAAGAGTAAGCATTTCCCTAAAAGACTGTAGAGCCACTTGCTCTCCTGCAGCAAGAGAAATGGGTATTCTGGTTTATTCATTTGAACTCAAAGGGCAAGGTGACCTCAGAAAACATGTCTGCTTTCAGTTCTCCTCCCTACCTCGTTCTAGCTATTGCAGTTCAGTTCCCATAATCATTCAAGTGCTATTTAATAATTATCATGGTTCAAAGGCATACAGGGATACAGAATACATGAACATTCTTTGGGGATTTAGAAGAGAGGGCCGGGTGGAGTCTAAATCTGGGATTTGGCATGTCTGGGTTTACCTGGTAAACTGGTATCAGCAAAATCTATTTATATGAAGAACTGAGATGTCTCATGGGTGAGATGTCCTCACAGAGGAGAATCAGGCAAAGCTAACCCAGGAACACATCCTCAGAGATAAGGTCAGAGGGGAATTTTAATTTTTTTTTTTTGAGTCGGGATCTCACTCTGCTGCCCAGGCTGGAGTACAGTGGCACGATCATGGCTCACTTCAGCCTCAAACTCCTGCGCTGAAGGAATCCATCCTCCTCAGCTTCCCAAGTGACTGGAACTGCAGGCATGAGCCACCATGGTCAGCTCAGAGGGGCGGTTTAGAATGCAGTCATACATCGTCTTTACTCAAGTTACTCATGAACTCCCATCTGGGTTTCCAGGAAGAGTGAGGACTTGTGAATGAACACATTGTAAGTTCTAAACAGTGTTAGGGAGCAATGATGCCCACGACTTGGGTAGTTCAGAAAACAAAAAAGTAGCATTTATAGTCAGAGAAAGACAGTCTTCTTTCCTCCAATGAGAAAGAAAATTATGAGGGCTTCAGGGCATCAGGATGCAGCGCTGAGAGGAAACAGTCACCACAATAACACCAATGGAGAGCAAATGGGTGCTGGGCCCCAAGAGCTTTATGTGTAACTCATGTAATCTGCACAATCAACCTGTCTAGTCCGGAACCCGAGCTCTGAGTCACTGTGTTAAGTACCCTTCTCTGTACCACACTTGGTGGAAAAGGCAGTGTGCACTGAACAACGTGTGGCAGGGGGTTGAAGCAAAAAGGGACAGCTAGAACACCTGGATTACGTATGCCCTGTGGTAGCCAAACCAGTAAGCACACGTGTGACATTGCCTGGAACCCATACAGGGTCCCCATGTAAGGTCTGTGCTTCAGCATGTAAGAGACAGATTCTACATAGGTCGTCATTCAACACACACTGATTGAGCACATACTCAGTATATAGCGCTTTGTTTTGTTTTGTTTTTAGTCTTGTGGAACTTCAGTTATGAATCACACAAGGACCCTACCATCAAAGAACTTCAGGGTGATGATAAAGAGATAGGGCACGTACAAAGAAGATTATATACAACCCAGATATTGGATCCTTAAAAGTTTCATTTAAGGGCTGTGGTCAATCAGGGCTGGGAGATTGCATTTTTTAGGGAGTGGGAAGAGTGGCAGGCAGCAGACAGGCAGAGAAGGGGTTAGAAAGTGTATTTCACCTGGGGATTGAAAGACTAGTCTCATGCTATTCACTTGGCACATGTATAAAAAATTAAGTGTTTAAAAAATTTTTTTAAAAAAATTCTGTTGCCCAGGCTGTAGTGCAGAGGCACAATCATGGCTCACTATAGTCTTGACTTCCTGGGCTCAAGCAATCCTCTCTCCTCAGGCTCCAGAGTAGCATGCCTAGCTTTTTTTTTTTTTTTTTTTTAATTTTTTTGTAGAGATGAGCTCTTACTATGTTGTCCAGGCTGGCCTTGAACTCCTGGTCTCAGGCAATCCTCCCTCCTCACCTCCTAAAGTGCTGGAATTACAGGCTGAGCCACTGCACCCTGCCAGGATTAAGATTTTTCTATAGCTCCTACAGAACTCATAGACATTCTTTTGCAACTTCTATATGATCAAGAGTTTCAAACCCAAAACATCCACTTCTCTTGCTAAACTTCTCCCAGGCTTGCTTAAACTCTCTTTTATCCTTGCTTGAAATTCACACTCACAGAATGTACCCTCCTGGTCCAGCTCATCCTAGGACCATCTTCTGAGAACAGAAAAGAAAGCATTTGCCTTCCATACACATTCTTGTGGCTTTCTTCCTTCTCCCCTGTCCAACCTGAACACCTATAAGAGATAGCTCATAGCTTCTATAAACCTCTGCTAATTCCCCTCACTTAAAGCAACAAAGTTTTCCTTATTTTCTTGGCCATCCTACTGAGGAAACTTGGCACACGACTAGGAAATTCAACACTTTCTTTGAAGCATGTGCTACACTCTACTTCTTGTAGTCTGCAGGCCCCTCCCTTCTCCAAGCCCCACAAAGCCCCAGACATCGTTATTTTTCTGTTCGCACATCCAAGAGGTTGAACCCTCCTGTATAGCTCTCGTTGGTCCCGGCAGGAGAAGGATTACCTCCCCACTTTCATGCCCTGTAGGACCTAAGTTGAAACTATTTTCTTAATGTCACCTGGCCCTTTGAGTTCTGCCTGCCTGTGATACTTCTGATTAGCCTTTCTTTTATTTTGAGGTTCTGAACAAGTTACTCTGTCTTCCCAGATATAGTACCCCTGCCTCCATCCCCCCTCTCCCTTTAATGTCCTTTTCATCTTGTTCTTGATCTTAAAATGATTCTAGGGTACCTGCACAATGAATATTTGTGCACCTAACCCTGAATTGTACCCCATAATTTTAAAATAAAAAGATTAAAAAATAAATTTAAATTTAAAAAATGGTTCTAGTCGGATGTATTCTATTTTAATCAATAAGCATTTTGAGTCCTGGGCACCTATTCTGGACTGACTCATCCTGTGTTCTGTCAAGCCTCATCTTGGAACTCTAAATTTAATTAAAAATAATTTTGAATTTTCCCAAATTTGGATTTTCTTGTCCTTTTACATTCCAAAACAACTCATCCGAAGTTTCTAATTCTCTGTGAGATGGCTGTAGCAAAAATATTTGACCCTGGGAGACCTCATCTGCTTCCTCAAAACCAATATTTTCATTAAATCGCAATAGACATTTGTTGAAAAAAGTAATGAAAATCAAGCTATGAGTGGACATAGCTTGATTTTAATTACTTTTAATGACATTAAAAATACTCATTATATATTATTAGATTTTTTAAAAGGTAGTTTATCAAGATGCATAGCAAGACCTAAATTTTTATAGTTTACACATTCAATCAAATAGAAAACGAAACTATGAATATATGACACCAAAGTCTTAACAGTGGCTCTCAGATTGAGGAAATTGTGATCAACTTTTATTTTCTTCACTTGGCTATTATATTGTCCAGGTTTTCCATATGGAAGTATTACTTCTGTGAAAGGAATAAAAACTTTTACATAAGCATTGACATTCAAACATGCCTAAAACCCCACACATATATATGATCACATCCTTCTTTACCTTCCCCTACTTAATTCACAATTGCCTTTTGGAGAAGGACGTTCTTCTGATGTCAGAATTCAAATACACCACAATAAAGACATATTGACCATTTTCCCAAAGGACTTTTTGGGTCACCTTTACCTATGGGGGAGGGTGTGATGTGATGTTAGAGGGTTAGAAACTAATCTAGGGATTAGGGAATTGACCTAAAAATTGCATGCCTTGGTAGAAACCATGGACCGGTTTTCTTTTTTCTCTATTGAAATGATACTTATTTCAAGCTCATAACATACATTTCACTGAGCACTGGGAACTATGCTTGTGTCTGGTCTCTCCCTGCCCACCTTAAGCGGATATTTCAGCAGGACAGACAGAAGAAGCAATTTCAGGAGGAGGGATGTTGCAAACACAGAGGTCCTGAGGCACTGATGAGCTGGGCTATCTGGGAAACAGCAGAAAGGCGGGTGTAAGAAGGATCTGCGGACAGGTGATAGGATGATGGGAGGTTAGAGAGGGAGGCAGAAAGGAGCCAGCTCATGTGGGGCCTGATAGGCCATGCCAAGGAGTCTGGTTTTGTTAATAAATGTGTTAGGTAGCAACAGGATGGTTTTACACAAAGAAGTGACAAACTGACGTACATCTTAAAAAAAAAAAAGGTCAGCCCTTCGGTCACTATTACTATCTCACTTTCCCCCTACCTTTCAGAAGCTCCCAGATTTATAATAGGGAAGGAAACAGCCAAGAAACTCTCTACCATTCTTTGAAGATTCGACCTATTAAGCTGAGCTGTAGGAAATTTTAAGTTTTGCCAACTCTATTTAGGGATTTTCTTACATTGAGGTAAGGTGGTTTGTGATGAAAGCTAGGCTCTGCCAGAGTAATTTCAGAAATGGAATCTATTTTTTTCCTGAGTGGTATGTGATGTTCAGTGTGTACAAAAGTGCCTTATTGGGCACTCTGTGGTCCCCCCCCGAAGAGAACAAAGTTAAAACTCAGTAAATACCAAATTCATCTTCAAGTGAAAAAGCAGATCTATGTGGGAGCAGTTATTATTTGAAAACTATACTACAAAGTTCAGTAACAGTAAATTTTCATAAATTCACATGGTGAGGTTCAGGGTCCTCAGAAAGGAAGTATACAGGTTTAAGGGGAACTGGATTCTAGGAGCTATTATTCTAGAACTTGTTATCATTTTTGCTTTGGGACCCTTCAGTTGGTTTTAAAAGGTTTAGGTGATATAGAAATTAGAATCATTTAGTTTTGTAGTTTAACAATTATTTTAAGAAATAAAAGTTTATAATTGCCTGAGTTTTCCAATTTGTTTTCTTTACGAATGAAAACAAATATTTGAGCTGTTAGCATTTCATATTAGTTGGTTTTCTTAATAAGCTATTCTTGCAATACCTTTGCCCAGGTGTCTAATTCTTAGGCACTAAGAAAATGATGCTCGTTTAAGCAGACTGTGCTGTTAGTTATGGGTTCCTCTTTTTGTATCAAGAATAGAATGAGTCGGGGTAAAATTATTCCACTGCCCTTAGAAGTTTATTAAATACTGATTTAAAGACCTGTGGCATCTTTGGAAATGAAATCTTCTGGTTGTAAAACTTTCCACTTCCACTTTGTTGGTTTAGAACAAAAGGAGCCGACTGTTCTCATTTCTTCATATATCAAGTTGTAATTGTCTAGATCAGGATTGGCAAATAGATTTCATTTCATGTGCCAACACTTATATCTACCGGTTGTGGTGGCTACAAATGATATATTGAGAAGAATTCTGCGTTTTTATACCTGATCCATAGGAGAGAGTATAATGTTGTATGAACATCATCTACCTTGGGCCCAGGAGTCAGGCAGGAGGCACGGCGTTGTGCATTTCCTAGCCCTGATTTAGCTATTATTAAAGACACGTGTTTGCAGGTTTGTGTGTAGACTGTGAGCAGATTGTCTTTATTAGGACCAGAGCTTGCACTTTAGAAACTAGCAATGGCAATGTGGTGTAGTCCAAGGAACACTATATTGACAATGAGAACATTTTCATGTTAGTGTTGAACTGAAGCAGTGATAGCGGGCATTCTTGTTTGTCTGATTTCAGAAGAAAAGTTTCCAATGAATACTATTGGATTTTTAAAAATGTTTTGGTAGGCAGAATGACACCCAACGCCATCAGGATGTTCACATTCTAATCCCTGAAACCTGTGTTCATGATAGGTTACATCATAAAGGGGAATTAAGGTCGCTAATCAGATGACCTTGAGATGGGGAGATTATGCTGGATTATCTATACAGGCTTTATATAATCACAAAGGTCCTTAAGTTGAAGAGGAAAGCAGGAGAGAGAAAATGAGAGAAGGCAGCATGGGAAAGATGCAACCTCCATGGCTGGCTTTGAAGATGAAGGAATGGTCCTTGAACAAGGAATGCGGGTGACATCTAGAAGCTGGGAAAGCAAAGAAACAGATTCTCCTCTAGACCATAAGAAAAAACATAGTACTGCCTATCTCTGGATTCTATCCCAGTGAGATGTATATCAGAGTTCCAACAGTAAGATAATAAATTTGTGTTGTTTTGTGCCACTAGATTTGTGGTAATTGTTACAACGGCAATAGGAAATTGGTGTAGGTACCCTTTACAGAATAAGGAAGTAACTGTCTAGTCTTCATTTGTTAACTTACAAAATACATTGACAGTGACTCTTATTAAATGTATATATTTTTTCCAACTATTTTATATCTGCTAATCTTTAAATGTAAATAACATGTCCTGATACTATCTGCTAGGCCCTGGTGTTGCTATGAGCTCGCTAGGCATTCACAGCTGGACCTCGGCGTTCTCCTGGTTTATTCTATTGTGCTCTAGTCACAGAACATCAAAATTACAGAGGGTTATTCTATGACCACGAGGGATTGTGGCAAGAATAAGACTAGTCTGTAATTACACCTAAACACTAAGAATATCATTCAAACCACAAAATGGCCAAGTAGCCCTGGCTAAAATGAATGAGTGCCTGCAGCTTTTTCTTCATACTTACATTTCTAACCTCATTATAGTCTTCCCTAGAAGACGAAAGAAAACTTACCAGCCCAGTCACAGAATAACCCCCACTTACTGACAGTTTCCAACCCAGAACAAAGTTCTACTTCCTTAAACTCTCCTCAAAAATCACCTACCATAAAACTTAGTCCAATAAAAGTTTTCTAATACCATCTTACTGAGGTTCTCCCATAATGTCCCATGGGGTCTTTTTTCCCTTACAGTGAGTAGCTACAGGTGTGTTCCTGTTATCTTTTAGTTGGTGGGCATTGAAAGGGTTAGGTTTTGTATTTTATGGACATACTATCATTGAAAAATAGAAATACAATTTATATCCCATCAAATTTGCCCTTTTAAAGTGTGCACGACACAGTGGTTTTTAGCACAGTCACAAAGTTGTACAGCCATTACCACTATCTAATTACAGAATATTTTCATTACCCCAAAAGGAAACTCCACACCCTTCTGCAGTGACACCCCCTTCTCTCTTCCCTCCTCAGCCCTTGGCAACCACTGATCTACTTTCTGTCTCTACAGATTTGCATATTCTGGACATTTTACATAAACAGAATCATACAATATGTGGCTTTTGGGTACAGGTTTTTTTTTTTTTAACCTAGCGAAATATTTTCAAGTTTTATCCATGTTGTAGCATGAATCAGTACTTTCCTTTCTATGAGTGAATAATATTCTATTGCATAAATATCACATTTGATTTATTCATTCATCAGCTGATGGGCGTTTGGATTTTTTTCCGTCCTTTGCTATTATTAATAAGGTATCTACAAACATTCTGTGCAAGTTATTGTGTGGACACGTGTTTTAAATTCTCTTGGGCATTTACCTAGGAGTGGAATTGCTGGATCAGATGGCAATTCTATCTTTAATTATTTGAGGAGCTATCAAACTGTTTTTCAAAGCAATTGTATCATTTTACATTCCTACCAGCAAAGTATGAGGGCTCCTATTTCTCCATCATTACCAACACTTGTTATTGTCTATTTTCAAATTATAGCCAGCTCACTAGCTATGAAGTGGTATAATTGCACTGTGATTTACATTTCTCTGATGGAAATAATGTTGAGCATTTTGGAAAAAAATGGATTTCCTAGGAATTTCTACTTATAAGATTATTTATCTGCAAATAGAGATAATTTTAACTTCTTCCTTTACAATATGAATGCATTTTATTTTGTTTTCTTGCCTAATTTCCCTGGCTAGCACCTCTAGTACAATGTTATAAGTGTGTGAAATATTTGTCTTGTTCCTGATCTTAGGAGGAAAATTTTAGTCTATCACTATTAGGTATGATGTTGGCTATGAGTTTTTGCAGATGCTTTATATATATCAGGTTGAGGTAGTTTCCCTCTATTCCTAGTTTACTGAGTACATATTTTTGGATTTTGTCAGATGCTTCCTCTGCACTGATTGAAATTATCAGGTGATTTTTGTCCTTTATTCTATTAATATGGTATTTTACATAATTGATTTTCCTGGGATAAATTTCATTTAGACCTGGTATATGTTGCTTCTTCTTCTTTTTGTATAGTATTTTGTATAGAGTCTTATACTCTAACCTAGTATTTTGTTGAGGAGTTTTGTCCCTCTATTCATAAGAGATTTTAGTCTGTAGTTTTCTTTCCTTTTTGATACTTTTGCCTGGTTTTGATATCAGAAATACTACACATAAAATGAATTAGGAAGTATTCCCTCATCACCTACTTTCTTGGGGAAGCATTTCTGAAGAATTGATGTTAATTCTTCCTTAGCTATTTCATAGAATTCACCAGTGAAACAAAGCACCCTGGGCTTTCCTTGGTGGGAAGTTTTTGGTACTAATTTAACTTTTTCACTTGTTTTATATCTATTTAGATTTTTCTACTTCTTCTTCAGCCAGTTTTGGCAATTCATCTGTTTCTAGAAGTGTTTGTATTTTATCATTAGGTCATCTAATTTGCTGGTGTACAATTGTTCATAGTATTTTCTTATAAACCTTTTGTTTCTGTAAGATCAGTAGTAATGTCTTCTCTTTCATTCCTGATTTTAGTAATTTGAATAGTCTCTCTATTGTTATTATTATTTTGTCAATCTAGCTAAAGATTTGTCAACTTCACCTTTTCAAAGAACCGACTTTTGATTCATTGGTTTAAAAATTGTTTTCTTATTCTCTATCTTATTTATTTCTGCTCTTATCATTAATATTTCCTTTATTCTGCTTACTTTGGATTTTGTTTGCTCTTCTTTTTCTAGTTTCTTAAGATGGAAGGTTAGGTTATTGTTTTCTCATTTTTTAATATTGGCATTTATAGCTATAAATTTCCTCCAAACACTTCTTTAGCTGCATTGTATACATTTTGGTGTGTTATATTTTAATTTTCATTCACTTCAGAGTATTTTCTAATTTTTCTTGTGATTTCTTCTTTGATCTATTTTTTAAAAAGAAGTATATTGCTTAATTTATTTTTAACTGTGAATTTTCCAAATATCCTTCTCTTCCTGATTTCTGATTTCATTCATTGTGGTCATAGTACATACTTTGTGTGATTTTAATCCCTATATATTTATTGAGACTTGTTTTATTGCCTAACATATGGTCTATCTTGAAGAGTGTTCCATATACACTTGAGAAGAATGTGTATTTTGCTGTTTTGGGGTGGAGTATCCTATAAATGTCTGTTGGTTTATAGTGTTTATACATCTCATTGGTTTATAATGTCATTCAAGTCTTCTCTTTTCTTGTTGATCTTAAGTATGTTTGTACATAATCTCTTATGGATTTGGTTTGCTAAATTTTGTTTAGAATTTTGGTATCTATTTTGGTCTAAACATATGGGAAGCCTGTGGGTTTAAGTTGGAAATTGTAAATGTTATTCTTCAGAGAGAAACTATTTATTACTCATGCTGGAAAACAGGAACCATACCAACCTGGAACCATTTTACTCTGTCTAGTTTAGTGTGGAAATCTTACAGTTCACCGCTTTACTGCTGACTGAAGACTCAATTTTTCTTTTTCTTTTTTTAATGTTGTATTTGCTCTTTTATTGCTCAGTAACAAATTACCAGTAGCTTAAAGTAAGATATTTCAGTTTTTTACAGTTACGATGAATCAGAAGTATGGGCATAGCTGAGTCCTCTGTGAAGTTTCTTACAAGACTGCAATCAAGCAGACATCTGGTCTGCATTCTCATCTGGTAGCTTGGTTGGTGAAGAATTTGCTTCCAAACTCATTTAGGCTGTTGATAGAATTTATTCTCTTACAGATATATGACTGAGGGTCCTGAATTCCTTCTGGCTGTTGGCTGGAGGCCATCCTCAGATTCTAGGGACTGGCCTCATTTCCCTGCCATATGACCCTTTCCATAAGCAGTTTATAATGTGACTACTTGTTTTTTTTAAGACCATCAGAAAAATATATTTCTAAAGTCTTAGTAAAGTCGTATGTATTGAAACATAATCACCCTTATGATTATGTTTATAGTCCCACTTGATGTCGGGAGTGACATACTGTCACCTTTGCCATAAAATGTGACCTAACCACCTTAGTGACATTCCTTCAACTTTAGTTAGAAGCAAGGCACAGATAGTTTCCACCTGCATTGCAAGAGGGGATATGTGTAAAGAAATGACTCACTATGGCCATCAGAAGGTGAGTCCACCACAAACACAATGGATGAGAGGAACCCATGACAAAGATTCTTCCCCTTTCCAATGGGTCTGTTCTAAGACAAAGACAGCTATTGTGTCTAGCCAAAGATGCCACTTGAAGTGGAGCAATAAAGGTCACTACTTAAAGAGTGGTGGCCAGTTTAGTGAAACATCTTCCTATTATTTTTATTTTTAAAAAATGTTTATTTTTAACTTAGAAACAGAGTCTTGCTCTGTCATCCAGGCTGGAGTTCAGTGCTGATCCTAGCTTACTGCAGCTTCAAACTCCTAGCCCCAAGCTAGCCTTGCGCCTCAGCCTCCCAAGTAGCTGGAGCTACAGGCGCATGACACCATGCCTGGCTAAGCCTTCTTGTTTTTAATCTCTCCTTCTCCACCTCCATTTCTTTCCTACTTAACTCTCCTCTTCTGGTGGTGTATCTTTCGACCACATTAAAACCGCATAAAATTTTTTAAAAAGACAGGTCAAGACAGTTGGTTGCCCAGTTATGGTGTGTTATAAGTGTTAGGGAGCCTCTGTGACAGCATTAAAGAAGTTCTACTCATTACAGGCCCTCCTGACTGCTCTTCATCAGTGATGCTATCTCTCCTCATCTCTTGCCATCTCCTGCAGTTGTGGGGCTGCCCCTGCCAACAGTTAGATTTATTTATTTATTTATTTGAAAAATTGACATGTAAAATTATATGCATCTATCCTATACAAGGTAATGTTCTGAAGTACAGTCATGTACCACACAGACGTTTTGCTCAACAGTGGACCACATATATGATGGTGGTTCCATAAGACTAAAATAGAATTGAGCATGTTTAACGTAAGCGATGGTGTTTGGTAGATTAGGTTTAGTATATGCATTTTTGACTTACAATGTTTTCAACTTATGATGGGATTATTGCAACTTAACCTTACCATAAATTAAGAAGCATCCGCACAAAGATGAAGAGCCTGGCCTCCTAAGTAAAAACAAAACATACGAGAAACAAATTGCAGAAGTGGTAATATGCTTTCACCACTTCATGGGCAATAATTGCATTTTAATCAACGTGTAATGTCTTACAGGAAACTATTTAGAGTCATGCACTGCAGAACGATGCTTTGGTCAACATTTGTCCCCATGCATGGTGGTGGTTCTATAGGATTATAATGGAGCTAAAAATGTCCTATTACCTAGTGATCTTGTAGCCAGAGTAATGTCATAGTGCAGTGCATTGCCTTTTCTATGTTTAGATATGTTTAGAGACACAAATACTTACCATTGTGCTACAATTCTCTACAATATTCAGTATTGTAGAGACAATTGTAGCGACAAGTTTGTCTCAGAGCAATAGGCCATACTATGTAGGCTAGTTGTGTGGTATGCTATATCATCTATGCATCTGACAATTAAGTTTGCGAACTTATCCTAGAAAAAGTGCTACATACCTCATTGCTGAATATCACTATGGTCACCTTCAAAGTATTCCCCTTGGAAAGCTATGTACTGATGCCAGTGCCTAGTCCACCCATTAAAGCAATTTTAGAACTCTTTCTGAAATGACCATCAGAGCTGTCACAGTATTATTACCCTTGATGTCCTGAATGTCATAAAAATGTCTTCCTTTCAGTATTTCCTTTATCTGCAGGTAAAGAAAAAAGTCATTGGAGGGCCAGATCAGGTGAGGAGAGAGGGTGTTCCAATACAGTTATTTGTTTACTGGCTGAAAACTCCCTCACAGACAATGCTGTGTGAGCTGGTGCATTGTCGTGATGCAAGAGCTTCTTCGGGACCATTTTTGCACACACCTTTCTCGTGCCAAGATTTTCAGTTAAGATTTTCCTGTTCCTCTATCGATGTTTATTTTGTCTGCTATGTTTCTCTCAGTCAGCTGACAATTTTGACACATAATTTGACAAATTTTTGCAATGTTTCATCAGTTCTACTCATTACTGGCCCTCCTGACTGCTCTTCATCAGTGATGCTATCTCTACTCAGAAAAATGTTTAGTCCACTTGCACACTGCTGTTTTCTACACGGAATTATCTCCATAAACTTGGACTAACATGTCCTGGATTTCACTTCCACTCTTGCCAAGTTTAACAGGAATTTGTTTGTTGCTCTGATCCAAGCGCCGACTTTCTCGTGACAGCACACAAGAACATGCAACAATGATGAACGTCACTCAACAAGACACTTCTACACATCGACGTGAACACAACTGTGAGACACTGATACACCAAGGTTATGAAACCTTACCGAGTTGTTTGTGCAGTGCTGCTAACATAAGCTCATGGTGGCAAGTTTGTAGACTTAATTGTCAGAATTCATAAGTTGTGTAACTTCACTCTGTGATGTTAACAACAAAATCATCTTATGACTCATTTCTTAGAATGTATTCCCATTCTTAAGCAATGCAGGATGAATTACTTACTTGTAGAATGGTTAAATCTAGCTAATTAACAGATGTATTTCCGCACATAGTTACCATTTTGTGGTAAGAACACTTAACACCCACCCAGCACTTTTTCAATACAATTTATCACCATTAACTGTAATCACTATGTTGTACCACAGATTATTTAAATTATTTATCTAATCTAACTGTAATTATATATTTTTGACCAACATCTCCCTATCTCCCACCCCCAACACCCCAGCCACTGGCTACCGTCTTACTCACTAATTTTTTTTTTTTGAGTTGGAGTCTCACTCTGTTGCCCAGACTGGAGTGCAGTGGCCTCCTGGCCACCGCAGCCTCGACCCGCTGGGCTCCTGCGATCCTTCCGCCTCAGCCTTCCAAGTAGCTGGAATGACAGGCGCGCACTACCACACTAATTTTTTGATTTATTGTAGAGATGAGGGCTCGCCAAGTTGCCCAGGCGGGTCTCGAACCCACGGGCTCAGGCAATCCACTCACCTCGGCCTCCCAAATCGCGGAATTACAGGCTGAGCCACCGAGCCCGGCTTTTACTCACTAATTTTATGAGCTCAACCTTTTTAGACTCCTCATATGAGTGAGATCATGCAGTATTTGCCTTTCTGTGCATCTTATTTCACTTAACATAATGTCCTCCAGGTACATTCATTTTGTTGCAAATGACAGGGTTTTCTTTCTTTTTATGGCTGAGTAGTATTCTATTGTGCATATGTAGCATATTTTCTTTCTTCATTCACCTGTTGATGGACACACTGACCAATGGAATAGGAAGGAAAACACAGAAATAAATCCATGCATATATGGTCAACTGCCCGGTATTGGGGGCAAGTCTGGAGACTCAGTTCACGGGTCCTGTCTTATAGTCAGGGACTGTGGGAGTCTGCCAAGTACTGGGTTTTACTGTGGCAGGCTTGGTGTTGGGGGTCCAAGGAAAAATTCTATGCTTACTTTTCTTCCCCACCCCAAGTGGATGGTACGCTGCTTGGGGTTGTGGGAGGAATGATAAGGGTAACGCAAAAGTGTTCTTTCTAACTTTTTCCATGTGTCTTTTCCTATTATGCTACAACTAGGTACTATGATCTCTCACCTAGTTTCCTTATCTCTTATAAAGTTATTATTGTGTGTGGAAAGTTGCTCTAATTGATGTTTCTAGGGGTTGATTATTAGAAAGTTCTATTCCGCCATCTTGCTCTGCCTTCAACTAAGATTCAATTTTTCAATAACAGTGATGAACTAGGGATCCTATAGCCTTGAGTCCCTTCCCTACTTTTTTCTATTTGTTGTACTTTCTCTCCCAGGTCGTCAATATCTCTCCTACTGGTGACTCTTTTCTCTTAGTTTATGAACATGCTCAAGGCTAACAATAACCAGAAAATCAAGCCAACTCATCTTTGACATATTTTTCTGTTCCATGCTCTCTCCCTGTCATTCTGAACTCCTTCCCCCATAGCCACTATACAACTACCCAGTCTTCATGTTCCCCTTGGAATATAAATTACTTAAAGTAACAGTCAGCACTGAGAACCTCCACCCCTCCTCCTCCCATTCGCTTCTAAACTCATGGCAATTTGGCATCTGCTCCCAACACTGCACTGAGATTTTCTTGCTAATGTTACCAATGGCTTCCTAGTTTTTACACCCAATCAGGAATTTCCAGTCCTTACCTCACTTGACCTTTCTGTAGCTGACTATGCCTTCCTAGAAGCTTGCTCTTCTCTTGAATTTTGAGATACCACTTTCCACTGGTTTTTTTCTGGATTCTTTCTGGCTTTTCTTTTTTTACCCAGATCTTGAAATACTGTGATTTCCCAGATTTCTGATCTTGGTACTCTCACATCCACATACCTATTCACTGATGATCTTAAGTCTATTTCACCATACCCTCTTTCTTTCTAAACTCTATGACCAGTGTACTTAACTCTCTGCCAGCCATATCCACTTGGCTGGCCCATGAGCCTCTCATTCCATACTTACCTCAAATTAAAAATATTTGTTCAATAAGTAGCATATTTACTATGTGCCCAAGCTATACATATGCCTACACTCACGGCACATATGACCATCATCTTTTTTTTTTTCTTACATAAATAAACTCTGTTTTGTATTTCTTATGTCAGTAAGAATACTGACTTATTGACATAGTAACTATGGATCATTCTTTATCCACTTATCCAAACTAAAACTCTAGGCATTTTTCCTAGACCACATTCTTTCTAAACTCCTACTTCTAATTTATTCTCACATCCTGTCATTTCTACCTCCTCGATTTTTTTCTCTTCTGTTCACTGGGTCACTGTTGTGGTTCAGGTCCTTATCATTTCTTATGAAACTAGCACCTCCTAACTAGTTTTACTTTTTCCTTATCCCTTCTTTGCAATGCTTTATATTACTGTCATTCTAACATGATTTATTTAAAATTCTTCAGAGACTTTCTGTTGTTTTAAATTGGTACACAGGTTATTTGTTCCCTGGTTACCTCTATCTTTCTCCAGTTTTCTATTTTACTCATCTATCACATACCCCCTTGCATAGGTAACTAATTTATTCAGGAATTGTATTTTGTTGGAATATAAATATAAATTCATGAATTTCTTCTTATGATAAACCCTATCAAGTTTCCTGTTTCCATTTCCGTTAGACATCAACCCTTAAATATCTTATCAGGATTCTAGAACTTTCTGGGCATCTTTATTAGAACAACTTAATTTTTTTTTAAAGAATAGCCCAATTTTGGTACTTTTCTTTTTCGTTTCTTTTTTTTTTTTTGAGTTGGAGTCTCACTCTGTTGCCCAGGATGAAGTGCAGTGGCATGCTCACAGCTATCCTAGTGTTGACCTGCTGGGCTCCAGCGATCCTTCAGCCTCAGTCTTCTAAGTAGCTGGAACTACAAGGCATGTGCTACTGTGCCCAGCTAAATTTTTTTTTTTATTGTAGAGATGAAGTCTCGCCAAGTTGCCTGGGCTCGTCTCAAATCCTCAGGCTCGGGCAATCCACTCACCTCGGCCTCCCAAAGTGCTGGGATTATAGGCAGAGCCACTGAGTCTGGCCCAATTTTGTACTTAAGAATCAGTCTGGTCTATTTAAAATCAGCTCAAATCTTACGTTTTACCCTCCCCTGAAGTTAACTGGAGAAATGTGTTGTGGTCTGACTCTGGGACATTGCTTCCCTACATTGCTTTAGTATTTAGAGTAGGGAAGAGGAATTGGAGAGGCAGAGGTCAATCTGATTTAGTTTCACCTGCCCTCCTTTGGGAGAGTAGCCATATCTCATTCTGGTACCCTACTATAGTTTGGGTATTAGTTTCCCCAACTCTCATGTTGAAATGTGAACTCCAGTGTTGAAAGTGGGGTCTAATGGGAGTAATTTGGGTCACTCTTATTAGTTCCCATGAGAGTTGGTTGTTGAATAAAACCTGAAATCTCCCTCTGCTCCCTCTTGCTTCCTCTCTTGCCATGTAATCTCCGCACATGTTCGCTCCCCTTCCCCTTCCACCATGAGTGGAAGTAGCCTGAGGCCCTCACCAGAAGCAGATGCTGGTGCCATATTATTTGTACACCCCACAGGACTATGGGCCAAAGAAACTTCTTTTCTTTATAAATTACCCAGTATTCCTTTCTAGCAACACTAAACAGACTAAGACATACCCCCACCATTACTTTCTTAAACACTTTCTTTGGGTTGGAAATACCATTATTTGGTTTTATGACTGCCTGTGTGGCTTCATGGCTTCTGTCTCTTTTCTAATCTCCATGTTTCTTCATATGGAGCTACCAGACTCCCAAAGTGCTCTTTCATATCCTCCCAATTTCATAGAGAAATTGTGCCCTCCAAATACTCCCAGACATACTAACCCACAGTTTAATCAGGTCCTCCTAAAACAGACAACTCCAACAGGCCTACTGCCTCCAGAAAACTCTAGATCAGAATTTAGTATTTGTCTTGTTGTTAAGGAATTTTGTCAAGCTTGAGGATACTCATGCAAAACAACATTTTATTCCCTTCAGTGGGGTACAGAAACTGCAACGGATATCCTGCACTTATCTTAGAGAACCCTCTCTCAGATCTTTCTCATAATGTGAATGATAATACCTGGGCGATATAGAAATCAATGAATATATTTAACTGTGATTGGAGATTGATGGTGGTGATGATGGCAGAACAATATGAATGTACTTAATGCCACAAAATTATACACTTCAAAATGGTTAAAATGATAATTTTATATTATGTATATTTTACTACAAGAACCTCATTTAAATACAAAACACCACCATAGGAATTGGGTAGATTCTGCTTTTCAGCAGACTTCCAGTCATGGGAGGAGATGGCAGCTTCCTTCCTTCTGGATTTCCTGGGTGGCTTCTCTTGGAGTCCTCTTTACTTAGCTTGGGGTGCGAGAATACATCTCCCTTCTGTCTCCAGTAGGAGAGAGAGGAAGTAGCCTTTCATGACAGGCACCGTGTGCCCTACAAGGCTGATGACTTACTTCTCCCCAGATTTTTCTTTTTACATTATCAGGAGTGAGAGTGTTTGTTTCTTGATTGAGGCTGTTCTGACCTGATGCTGCTCAGTAATCCCTGTGAAGCTGTGCGTAGCTCAGCTGCTGGGGGTGGGATCTATTCAGAATTTGTGGTACTTAGTATTTTTCTCTGCTTTGGGCATTAGCCTCAATTCTAGGACAAGATAATCTCACTTGACATTCAGTTACATAAGTATTTGTTGATATACTAAAGTATAATATGAGAAATGCTATAACAGAAGTATGAGAGAATAGAGACAGAAATGTAAGGATTTCTAATGTCATCTTGTCCTTTTAGATAAACATCTCAGATTTTCATTTAGAAATGAGAAGGAAGATATCCAGAAAAATGCATGCTTGTTGTTCTGATTATGTGTGCTTGTTTCCTCTCCACGACTGCCTGAATTTAATCTACAATTGGCCTAAGACCCCAGGAGGAAATTTAGAGGCAGAACAGGCTCCACCTTCATTAGGTGCAGTTTGGCTTCAGATGTTGAGAGTGAGGCAGGGAGGCAACCATTCCACAATGGGTGCGCCTCCTCTTAAGCCTAGCACCCTTACTTTTGCAAATACAGGGTTGCAGAGGACCCGTTAGACCAAATCACAGTAACTTAATAGTGATTAGACGGAGCAAGCAAGGTCCTAGGATACCTAATTTGGGTCCTCATGGGTGTACAACTGACTCTCTGTCTTTATCTATCAACTTGGTGAAGCAGCCCGGGTCCCATCTGAACCTTAGCAGGTCCTAGGATCTTGTAGATGCTTGCTTCCATACCTGAAATTAGAGTTGTTCTTTATTGTGGTAAATGAGGAGACAGTAGACGTGAAGAGTTCCATGGATCATGATAAGAAGCTGTTAAATGCAGCCACTGCTGTGAAGTACCATGCACTTCTTAAACTTGACTGTGCTTCTTTCTGCCGCAACTGCCCATTTGGAGAAAGCAGTCATTAAGACTACCACATGTGCTATGCCAGCTGTATGTAATTTTTAGAATATAGCTTTAGTTCTCTATTTTGAGAAGACATTTTATTCAGTCCCCAGTTGGTCAGCATTACTGAGAGGCACTCAGTTCATCAGAGGTTACTTACAGGGCAAGCCCAGTTAAGAGACAGAACTGCAGTAATTCGAAAGCATCATGAATGCAGTTCTTTCAAAGGGAAGCAGCTTTGTTCAACTACAGATGCCACTGTGTCCCGTTAGACAGCAGCTGTCATCCCACAGTTCAGATTTTTAAATGTGTCACTCAGAGACAGCATAAGGAGTCCTCAAAGTATTTTAAGTTATTTCAAATATGTTTGGAATGATACTCTTCATCATTCAAGAAGCTTGCTTGGTAGAAACTGTTGTGTCCCCTGATGAAAGATACTAGGTCCAAAGTGGATAAACTTTTCATATTGGGATAATTGACAGTCAAAACAACACTTCTCCCCGTCATCTCAGATGCTGGTTTAAAAATTCAGGGTGGTCTATAGTTACATTTTTAGCATATAACTGAATTTTACAACAATTAGTTTTATATTTTTGTTTTTCATTTTTTAATTGAGTTAGAATTTTCATACAGTACAGTATACAGATATTAAATGTATGTATAATTTAGTGAGTTTTGATAAACATACATTCCTATGTAATCATCATTACAATCAAGATAAAGAACTTTTTCATCACCCTGGGATGTTTCCTCATTCCTACTTCTCTTCTTCTTGTGCTTTTTGTCACCATAGATTAGTTGTGTCTTTTCTAGAACTTCGTATGGATTAACTCATACAGTATGTACCCTTCTGTGTCTGGTTTTTTTTGCCCAACATGGTGTTTTTTGGAATTCATTTATATTGTTGCATGTATCACTAGTTTTCTGAGTTTGCAGGATCTGTAAGCTAATTTTTTCAGCAGATGTAGAAAATTTTTAGTCATTATTTCAATATTTTTTCCCCATGCATTTTCTCCCTTTTCTCATTTTGGGACCCCAGTTGCATGTGGTTAGACTACTTGCTATTGTTACTGGCTCATCACTTTTATCTTAGGTCTTATGCTTTGTTACAACACATCTCTAGAAAACTTAATGTTTCCTAAGCCCCTTTAATTTGGTAGGATTCAGATTCTATACCTTATCTCTGTCATGGTGAGCAGTAAATAAATTCTTTCAGATTTTCATTTGTTTCATTTTTCTGACTCCTTGTAGTTGTTCTTAATCAGACACAGTTCAGGAGTTAGCCAAGAATTTAAAGATAATTTATATGTAGATTTGGGGGCTTTCTCTTTCTTTTCTGAGTTTTTCCTCTAAAATTCTGCCATTCTGGGAGCAGAAATCTACCTATTCAGTCCTATAATCTGTGCCTTTCTGTGTGAGTTCTTTCTACCTTGCCTCAGTGTGGACTGGGAAATGCCCCCAGGGGAAAACCACGGATACATGAACCTTACCTATTGAACATAGTTTTGTTACTTTCAAGGATCTAACGTTCTACAGTTTCTGCCTGCTTATGGTTGCCTTTGGTGCCTTCTAATAGGTTTTTTGCTTGTTCGTTTTTTAATTTTGTTCAGAAGTATAATTGTTATCTTTCAGAGGCTTAGTCAAATATAAACTACTTCATCATTACTAAAATTTAACTATGAGTTTCAAAGTAAATAGTTTGTGTTGTACACATAATGAAGTATGAAATTTGAGAAATGATCAAGTAAATATTTAGAAAAAATTTTTTCCTTTCATTCTGGACTCATCTTTATTTCCCCTCTCCCAGGAGCTTTATGTTTAATAGAGTCGTTCTTTTGTATCCACGGCTTCCACATCTGGATCGGACCAACCATGGATCCAAAATATTTGAGGAAAAAATTTTTAAAATAGCAGTATGATAAAAAATACAGCTAGTACAGTATAACTACTATTTACATAGCATTTACATGGTCTTAGGTATTATAAATAATCTAAAGATAATTTAAAGTACATAGGAGGATAATGCATAGTTCATACACAAATACTTTATCTCAGGGACTTCAGCGTCTGTGGATTTTGACATCCTTGGGGGTCCTGGACCAATCCCCTGTGGATACTGAGGGATGACAATACTTGATTTCTGCACATCTCAGCCTTTTGAATCTGAAGTATTGTCCCCTGGCATTTCCAAACTTTGTTCAGCACTCTTCCTGATCATAGTATTCTTCACACTAAGCTGTGATAATCGGTTTCTTGTTTCTATACTCTTCTTGCATGAGGACATGGGGACTTTCCTCCGTCTTATATCTAGCACATACTAGGCACTTAACACACAACTCTATTGGTAAATGAATAAGTGAAAGGAAGAATTAAACAAAGGAAAATGTTAAAATGGAAATTTGAAGCCTGGATTTTGTGAAACCTCTGTACTTGGAGAGCTTTAATTTTAAATGGTAATTTTCTTTAACTGAATTTTGTCACAAATTGTCAGTATTTGGGGTTCAGTTATTTCAATGTTTATTCAATGTTTACATTAGAAATATATAATTGTATATAGTTGGAAAGGCAGAGAAAGGCCCTAGCATACTGCTTCTGCCTGTTGGAAGTTTGGAAGCAGGTCAACAGGAAAGGGGGAGATTAAATCCTGAACTCATATGTTCTAATTTTTCCTAAACCATTACTCAGGACAGGACTGTAGAAAAATATTAATGTGCTAATGCATTCCACAGAGTAAGTGACAGTGAATTTATGCTGCTTTATGTCACATAGTTTGTTTTAATCTATGATCAACTAAGCTCTATTTTGCCAACTAAGATGACCTGAGTCAGCTTATACAGAAACTTCTGGTAAGATGACATAAAAGGCTAATGTTAGTAAGTGATCTCCTTTTCTTTTTGAAATAAACATGGCAAAGATATTGAAAAGTTAGAAGTCCTAGACCTATGTAGTCATTCACAAAATGAAGGGATTGAATTTAATTATTTTTGCATTCTTAAATTTTGCTGTAACATTAACAATAAATCCACGTATTCCTTTATGCACATTCATTTTTTAGATACATGCTACATGCCAGGCATGGTACAGAGCCTTGGTTACATATAGATGAATAAAGGGCCCCATAAAAGCCTCAAAGAAAATAATAATATACTTTAAAATCTATAAATACTGAGATATTATAGAGTGCCACAAGAATCCAAAAAAGGAATATTTAAGTTTGCTTATGAGTTGGGATTTAAAACAAGGTTAAAGATTTTTTTAAAAATTCGATAATGATTGATATACAGGGGGGAGAAAGGCCTTTTACTCCCAGAACAGTGGAAGGAAAAGTATAGAACTAAGATCTTGCAAGATAAAATGGCAATAAAACTGATGTAAACAAAAATCAAACAGCTATAGTGTGAATTAAAGTCCTTTGGTAGGGCTGGGTGTGGTGGCTAAAGCCTGTAATCCCAGCACTTTGGGTGGCTGAGGTGAGAGCACTGCCTGAGCCTGCGGGTCTGAGACCAGCCTGGGCAACATGGTGAGAATTTGTCTCTACAATAAATCAAAAAATTAGCTGGGCATGGTAGCGCTCACCTGTAGTTCCAGCTACTTGAAAAACTGAGGTGGAAGGATCACAGGAGCCCAGCAGGTTGATGCTGGGGTGGCCGTGAGCTTGCCACTGCACTCCAGCCTAGGTGACAGAGTGAGACCCCAACTCAGAAAAAAAAAAAAAGTCCTTTAGTAATTACTGTTTTGTCCAGTACTTCAATGTAACATATAGCTTTGGGAAATTGTATATCATTTTATGATAGGTTTATTTTAATCTTTCTTATTTCCAGTGGTTTAAAGATTAATATTAACCAAACTATGATACACAGCTATGCTGGAGGTTACAACTGCTAATCTGAAGGATTTGGCTTGCAAATGTGTTTATCTGGCCAGTACAATCATTAATTTTTTTAAAAATAAGTTTGAATGTACTTACCAGCTTTCAACAACATTCAGTACCTCTTTATTGCCCTTCCCGTGTTGCTGCACACACTTAGGTTTTCTTGCTGACCCCTTAATAAAGATATTTTATTCAGCAGTTCTTGATCTATAGGCTACTTATTTTATTTTATTAAAATTTGAGTCAGGGTTTCACTCTGTTGCGCAGGTTGGAGTACAGCGGCATGATCATGGTTCACTACAGCCTGGACCTCCTGGCCTCAGGCTATCCTTCCGTCTTAGCCTCTCGAGTAGCTGAAACTACAGGCACGTGCCACCATGCCTGGCTATGTTTTTGATTTGTTGTAGAGATGAGGTCTTGGTATGTCGCCCAGGCTGATTTCAAACTCTTGGGCTCAAGCAATTCTCCTCCCTTGGCCTCCCAAAATGCTGGGATTACAGGCGTGAGCCATCATACTGGTCTTATAGACTGGTCTTATGATCATTTGAATTTCTTTTCCAAGATAAGGTTCAGTATGAATAAATAATTGAATTAAAGTTCATTTCAGAAGTTGTGCTATTTTGTTATTATGATTGAATCTGGGAACATTTTGTTATTTTGGACAGCATAATAAACAGTGATAATTTTAATGGGTGGATTATTGGGCATTAGTCCAAGTTATCCAGTCAGAAGGATTTAATTTACAAGGGCCTAGAAATTAGCTCGAACATATGCCTTAGCAGTGACCTTAGGAATGTAGAGTTACCAAAGTTGGCAAAGAAATTGTTGTGTTGCAGAGTGTCATGCTTGTAGAAAGAAAAACAGTGATAATAAAATAATTACAAAACAGAGTTATTGCAAGGGAACTATTTTCCTTGGTAGAAACATAACAAAAAGCCCTCTAAGTTTTGAGTAAGGGAGATCTTGGAACACAATCTCCAGAGGGGCAGTGGATGTGAGTTCAGTAGTCTCCAGGGCTTTCTCCGAGAATTGTACCTTCTTAATTTCTGTCATTTTGTTTCCTGTACGAATGAACTAGCTCAGCCTTCAGGGACATGCCTTTCTCCCTAGAAAACTCCCTATTTGGATGGAACTCTGTGTTTTCTCCTTCAGCACACCTCAGACACAGGGAAATGTTCACAAGTAACTCTGTTACATGTAAAGGGAGAGCTCTCAATCTCTTGCTTTCTTTCTCTCTTTCTGTTTATGTAACAAATAGTACAGACGTGTTTAACATTTTTCAGCATAGTTTTTTAAAAAAAAATTTTATTGCAGTAAGAACATGACATGAGATCTACCCTCTGAACAAATTTTGATCCTTCAATAACTACACTATTGCCTCCAACCTGCCTGGTTTCTTGCTAAGCTCCCTCCTTAACTATAGCCTTCCCACACATCTCAATCTTTGCTGTAGTGGGGTATCCTCTGAGGACCAGTCACTTTGCTGTGCTGACTCCCAAAAACTTCTCTAATGACCTATCTGGTAGGGATCTCAACTATTGTAAAACATTTTTCCTTTTAAATTATCTATTTCCTTACAATATTGGGACCATTCACCTTGTTTTAACATATGAAAGACAGTCTCCTTTTTCAGTAGATTTGCAGCCCTGGTGTTAATATCTCAGCCAGTAATGATGGAGCCATTTTGACTTAGATGATTAGCCACTACCATTTTTGTAGCTCTCTAAAATTCATTCATTCAAAGAATTCCTTTTATTCTTCTCCCATAGGAGAACCTTTACTCGTTTGGGGCCTACCATAGCTCTTAATCACACAGCAGAGTATGGGAGGCTGAGGCAAGAGGACTGCCTTAGCGCAGGGGTTCAAGACCAGCCTGGGCAACATGGCGAGACTTGTCTCTACATAAATCAAAAAAGATTAGCCAGGCATGGTAGTGCAGTCCTGTAGTTCCAGCTACTTGGAAGGCTGAGGTGGAAGGATTGCCAGAGCCCAGCAGGTCGAGGCTGAGGTGGCCTTGAGCGTGCCACTGCACTCCAGCCTGGGTGACAGAGTGAAACTCTGACTCAGAAAACAAACAAACATACAGCAGAGTAAGCATTTGTGGAATAATGGAAGGTTCATCTTTGGCCATGTTCATCAAGAAAAATATCAGTACAGTTGCCTATTTTTACGGTCACGTACTTGGTACTTAATACATTGATAGTACTTGGTAAGCCAAGTGATTGTGCCCCTATGCTGGCACAAGGGTCTGACTCTCAAGAACTTCTCTAGTGACCCATCAGGCAGGTACCTCAGCTATTGTGAAAGACTTTTCTAAACAATGGAACTCGATCTTACAAAATATCCATCAGAGTAGCTGAAGTGAAGAGTTCCACCTCAACCACTATTGAAGCTGTTGGCACCTGCTGAACTCTGCTGTTTCTGCAAGGGTGCTGGGGATTCCCGACCATTAGTATGTTAACGTGTGTGTATGTGTGTGTGCATGTGTGCAATACGTGTGTGCCCTTGTATGTATACAGGGAATGACTAATGGCTAAATAAATGATCACACTGAAAACTGATGAACAGTATCTGTTAGTGTTTAAGTCCTTGCCTGCTAGGTGTCCCATTATAAATACTTTGTCAATAAACTACATGAAAGGTGGTTCTGATAAGTTTTTTTAGTAAATATAATATAGCTTTATTTAAAAAATATTATCTTCACTGAGAAAAAAAGAACTCTGAAGTTACTGCCTTTACTGAAAATGTTTTAGAGATTTCTTTATAGAAATTGCCTTCAGAACCTTTTGCAAATTCTTTTTCATATACTCGGTAATGGTAATTTTTCATCGTTTATGAGCGGGTTTGAGTTTTGGAAACAGTTAAAAGTCATTTAGTGTAAACTCTGGTAAATAAAGTGGCTGCTCATGCTAGGTATTATAATTTTGGAGAAAGATAAAATTGAGTGTGAGAAAAAATAATGAGATCTCCTTAGATAACTCAAGTTGGCTACCACAGATCTTTCTCTTCTTATCTACATAGAAGAAATGGTTGGGTGAATATCAACATAATATTGGTAAGTGATCTGACAATTTGTTTCTCAACCAGAAGATTTTAACTTTAAACTATTTTGTAAAGAAGTGAACAAAACCTCTTCTGTCTACAAGATGCTTTACTGTAACTCCTACCATCGGATTATACATTTTGTGAAAGAAGGAACAATATCTTTTTGTCACTTTTCTATCTCCCACACCTAACACACTGCATGGCATATAGTGGACATTTGATAAATTAACAAAATGTAAACACAACAACTTTCCTCTTCAGTCAACATTGATCCTACTATTGGTAAAAACAGCATTAACAAAATAACTCTTAGTTAATTACAAATTGTAAATGATATGTACTTAATATTATACTATTAAATATAGATCTAGATAAATAAAATCTATACATGTAGATTTTTAAAAGTCTATAAATACTGCCAAACGCTTTCTTATAGTATTATAATTGCTCAAGATCCGCTTATGAGTGAGAACGTATGGTACTCTGTTCTTTGTTTCTGTGATAGATCACTGAGTATGAT
>CAUYQG010026456.1:0-25903 GCA_963574415.1 Tarsius wallacei
CACTCACATGGCTAGCAGCTTATGCTGGCTGCCTCTGGGATCACAATGAGGTTGTCAGCCAGTACGTTTTGGTTCCCCTCCATGTGACCGCTCCACGGTGCTGGGGTTGCTCACAGCATGGTGGCCGGGTTTCAAGAGGAAGGAAGCAGAAATTGCCAGTTTTCTTAAGGCCTGGGTTCAGAAGTTCTAGAACATTTTTTTGGTCAAAGCCACTCTCTAATCTTTCTCCCACCCACGGGGGCATCAAAAAGGCTTCTGAAATGCAAAGCTGATCCTGTCATTCACATGAATAACAGCTTTCAAAGATTCTCCAGGGATAAAGCCAAGAAACTCAACTTAGATCCAAAGTTCTTTGTGATGTGGCCCCCACTAACCACCCCCCTAGACTCTTCTCTGCACCCTTTCCAACATGCCTCTGAACCCCAGTCACTTCCAGGGATTTAGGAGTCCTTCAGCAAGCTAACATCTCTAAAGCCTCCATGCTGTCACACATGGGTGCCTACAACAGGCACACAATCACCATGGAATAACTCACATAGTCACCTCATGCAGGATTTCTAGCAACCTAGAAGGAATCCCATTTGCCATGTGAGCTCCATTCATTTCATTGCACTGGTTCTTCCACAAGTATTTATTGTGTGCCTGCTATATGCCAGGCACATTCTCCTACCTGAGTCCCATTTGCTGCCAGCTGTGGAGCTGAACCTCCACAGTCCCTGGTGATAGACTTAGCAATCTTTCACATAAAAGCTTCCCTGGGAGGTTTTCTTGGCTCCTGAACCTGGCATGCAGAATGTTCTGGGGAATTAGAGGTTTAATTAATGCTGTCAGCTCCAGAACTCCCATGCCTGGGCTGTCCCTCTGGGAGACCCTCCATGCCACTACTCATTATAGGATCCGGGGTTGGGGTGAAGAGAAAGAATGAAGGACACTTAATATCAGAAAATGTCTGCTAGGAATCAGACATGTCATGTGGTCCATTGTTACCATGGTTACTAGGATGACAGCAGCCACGGTGGCCTTCATTTATTATGGGAAGAGGGACCCCAACCCAAGAAAAGCTTGCCTTTTCCTCTCTCACACACGGCGAGTCTATGCAGAGCTAGAAATAGACCCCAGGAGATTTGAAATCCAGTTGAATCATCAGGACTTTGGGCTACCTCTGCTACCCATCCAGTTACCCCCATTCATCTCATCAAAGCTGCAATGTTTGCTTCTTGCTTACAGATATTCAGGCGGTGGCCTTTAAGGACAACCCTCTAAGAATAGGCATTTCTGGGTTCCTTTGAAAAATGAGACTGTGTCGATTGAGAAAGGCAGTTGACAGAGCCAGCCGAGTAGAACAGCTGAGACTGTCTGTGGAGGAGACATGAAAATAATTGGAAACACCGGGGCTGCATTTCTAAGGGCAGACTGAGTGAGATGCTTGGGGGAGGGAGGGCATCTACAAAGCTGAGGGATAGATCTCTGGAGGCCTCTTGATGAAATGTCATCATTGTTATTTTGATCAATATTGTACACGTTAGATGTTTAAATATTCTGAGTAATCACTCTGAACTTCTAAGGTGTTAAAATGCTTTTATCTGAAGAAAAGGATTTCAAAGATAGCAGGTTCTTTTATTGGCAAACGTCAGTGGCGTCTGCACGTGGTGCTAGGCAGGAGGAAGGGGAATCAATCTACAAGCACAGAACCATCAAATTTGGGGATGATTTCAGAGCTTACCTTGCGGGAGTCTTTCATGTTGCTAATAGGGAAACTGAGGCTCAGAGACATTATGGTTGGTCCAAAGGGTAGAAGGATTTAATGATGGCTGGGAAGGTGTTTTAGGTCAGGGTGGGTTAGGTTCTACTGCCGTTACAAATACACTCAAAATCTCAGGGATCCACCCGATGAAAGTCACTCTCCCCCCATCTCAGTTCCAGGAGAGTCCCGTGACTTACCCGGGCAACTCTTCTCTCATCAGTGACCTGGGACTGACGGTGGCTTCGCTTCTAGCCAAGTGGAGGAGGAGAGGAAGAGCCTTGAGGACCACTTGCGACACTTTAGAGGCCATGGCTGGAGACAGAGTATACAGAGTATTCCGTTTCACTGGCTAGAATTTGGTAACAGGACAAGCATAACAGCCAGGGAGGCTGGGAAACACAGAGGAGGATGTGGAGATGCTTGAACAGAAGCAGACTTCTTGTCTAGTGCAGACTTTTCTCATTCATTCGTCCCTTCCGCAGATGTGAGTTTCTAGGGCAAAGGCAATGAACAAAATCAGGTCTGGTCTCCCTCCATGGACAGTTTACACTCCTATGAAGAAGACAATGCTAGTCACTCATGACGTATGTCAATTTACAGGTGTGATGCGGCTAAGAAGAAAAGGCTCAGGGTAAGGATTTGACATGTTCAGAGACATCAAGGAAGCCTTCCCAGAAGAAGTAACCCCTGAATGAAAGTGTCAAAGAGCAGAGTTAACGCAGCAAAGAAAGAAGAGTGTTCCAGGCAGATCAACAGAACATGCAAAGGCCCTGGGACAGAATAGTATGGGGGTGAACACTTTCCCACTGGCTGTCCAGGGGGGGAAGAAATCTGACTTTTAAAATTCACTGGTTTCTCCAGTGTAAAATATTCACACCGTGGTCAATTTCCTGCTGCCAACAGATTCCTCAATATTTGTCAGTGGCTCTTGTGAGCTGATAGGAGCTGGTTTCAGCACATAGCTGGAGAATTCAGTGTGATATGAACCTGGAGGGAGAATCAGGGGCCAGAACAGGGCTTGGAGGCCATGACAGAAAGTCATTGGGTGTTTCTGGGCAGGGAAGCAAGATACAATCATCTGTGTTGCTTGTTTGAGTTGGAGTCTCACTCTGTCGCTCAGGCTGGAGTGCAGTGGCACACTCACAGCTACTGCAGCCTTAAGCTTGCTGGGCTGAGGTGGTCCACCTGCCTCAGCCTCCTAAGTAGCTGGCACTACAGGCACATGTCACCACGCCTGGCTAATTTTTGATTTTTTTGAGGGATGAGGTCTCACTATGTTGCCCAGGCTTGTCTTGAACCCCTGGGCTCAGGCAATCCTCCTGCCTTGGCTTCCCAGGGATGATAGACATGAATCACCACGCCTGGCCAGATTTGTGTTTTGAAAAGGCCCCTCTGACTGCAGGATTGAGAACAGAGGGGAGAGGCAAAGAGGAAGCCACAGCAGGCACCCAGGGGAGGGAGGCCGAGCCTCCCTGCAGATACGGGCATTTGGATGCCAGGCTGAGATTGTGGATGGCATGGGGAGGGCAAGTGGGTGTGGGCAACCCTGTGTCCTCTCTGGTCTCAATTTCTAGCTCTCTCATCTGATGACTTTGCCGTTCTCCAATCTGAACCACCGCTAACTGGAAGTTGCCCAAGCCCTCTCCCAAGGTGGGGTTTGCAGGAGGAAGCTGCCTGGATAAGGGGTGGAGATTGCAGCCCCATAGCCATTTCTAAGAGCCCAGAAGAGCCAAGACACCTCCAGGAGCAAGTGGTGCATCTTGGGGCAGGCCCAACGTGAGGCCCACTCCCAGATGTCTGTCATTGGCTCTGAGCAGTTCTGGGTCCTCATCTTAAGGCAGGAAGAAGAAAGGGATTGGAGCCTTTGACCAGAAACCCAAGTCTGTGAATGGTGAAAAAATATTCTGGATTTGGAGCAAACTGCATCGCTTGGCTAACCTGCTGGTCGTCGGCTGTCCGGGCAGGGCCTTTTCAACGATGCAGGATCCTTCAAGCCCAGCTCCATCTCAGCATGGGGTGAAGCCGCACAATCCCATGCTCAGAGGCACGGTTCCTTGGTTCCCTCCTGTGTCTCTTGGAGGAACCCAAAGACTCCATGTCATTCTAGGTTTCTGGAAACTACAGAGATCAGGGACATCTTCTGAAGGGTTTTGCCTGCCATATTGGGAGGAAGATCAGTGCTTTTTTTTTTTTTTTTTTTCATGTGCAAGGGTTTTATTTTATTTTTTTATTTTTTTATTATGGTATTATGGGGTACAGTTAGGGGTTAGGCATACAAAAATGTTTCGTTCAGGCACCCTTGATGATAAGAGGTGTCTCCCCATTCCCAGACAGATATTTATCACCATTAATCCCATCGCCCTCCCCGCCCCCGTAGTTTCCCACCAATCAGTGCTTTTTAAAAGAAATGTGATGCTTAACTTTGAGGAGGTCATAGATTCCTTTGAGACTCTAATAAAAGCTGTTTCCTTTTTCAGAAAAATGCTTGAATGTAATAGATGTAGCCGGGCTCAGTGGTTCAGCCTGTAATCCCACGCTTTGGGAGGCTGAGGTGAGTGGATTGCCTGAGCCCACGGGTTCAAGACCCGCCTGGGCAGACGAGATCTCATCTCTACAATAAATCAAAAATTAGCCGGGCGTGGTAGCGCGCACCTGTAGTCCCAGCTACTTGGAAGGCTGAGGCGGAAGGATCACTGGGGCCCAGCAGGTTGAGGCTGTGGTGGCTGGAAGCATGCCACTGCACTCCAGTCGGGGTGACAGAGTGAGACTCTAACTCAAAAAAAAAGATGTAAATGTTTGTATGCAATCCTAAATTGTTCGAGGATCATGTCATACCTTCTAGAAGTTCATGGACCCAGATTAGAAATGTCTAACCTGGCTGAAAGAATAGTGGACTTGAAATCAGAAGAAATGGAATCAGAAGAAACGGAATAAAATCCTTTGTTTTAGGCCAGGCTCAGTGGCTCAACCTGTCGTCCCGGCACTTTGGGAGGCCGAAGCGAATGGATTGCCTGAGCCTGCAGGTTTGAGACCAGCCCGGGCAAGTTGGCGAGACCTCGTCTCTACACTAAATAAAAAATGAGTTGAGTGTGGCAGTGCACGCCTGTAGTTCCAGCTACTTTGAAGGCTGAGGCGGAAGGATCGCCGGAGCCCAGCAGGTGGACACTGGGGTGGCCGTGAGCGTGCCACTGCACTCCAGCCTGGGTGACAGAGTGAAGCCTCAACTAAAAAAAAAAGTCCTTTGTCTTTATGTGATCCACTGACAAGTAACTTTAATAATTCAGAGCCTTAATTTCCTTAGAGGAATGCTGTGGGGATGACCTAAAGCATAGTGTCAACTAATGTTAATTCAAAAATCACAATGGGTCAGGCACGGTGACTCAAGCCTGTAATTCCAGCACTTTGGGAGATCGAGGCAAGTGGATTGTCTGAGTCTGCTGCCTCGAGACCAGCCCGGGACACTTGGAGAGATCTCATCTCTACAGTAAATCAAAAATTAGCCAGGCATGGTAACACGTGCCTGTAGTTCCAGCTACTTGGAAGGTTGAGGCGGAAGGATCGCTGGAGCTCAGCAGGTCCATCCTGGAGTGGCTGTGAGCATGCACTACAATCCAGCCTGGGCGACAGAGTGAGACTCCAACTCAAAAATAAAATAAAATTAAATTAAAAATAAAAAAAGTAGCCGGGCATGGTAGCGTGCACCTATAGTTCCTTCTACTTGGAAGGCCAAGGTGGAAGGATCACCGGAGCCCAGCAGGTGGACACTGGGGTGGCCATGAGCGTGCCACTGCACTCCAACCTGAGTGATGGAGTGAGACTCCAACTCAAAAAAACCCCAAAAACACAATGAATCCATTTGCTCCCAAACCTTTAATTAAATCTCCTCCTCCTCCTCCTATTATTATTATTATTATTATTATTATTATTATTGTCAATGTCTCACTCTGTCACCCAGGCTAGAGTGCAGTGACGTGATCACGGCTTACTGCAGCCTTGATCTCCTGGGCTCAGGCGATTCTTTCGACTCAGCCTCCCAAGTAGCTGGGACTACATGTACGACCCATCATGTCCAGATAATTTTTTGATTTTTTTTTTTTGTAGAGATAAGGCCTCCCTCTGTTGTCCAGGCTGGTCTCAAACTCCAGGACTCAAGCAATTCTCCATGACCTCTCAAAGTGCTGGGATTACAGGCATGAGCCACTGCACCCAGTCTTTTTTTTTTTTTTTTGAGAGACAGGCTCTTGGTCAGGCTCAGTGGCTCAACCTGTAATCCCAGTACTTTGGGAGGCCGAGGCAAGAGGATTGACTGAGGCCACGGGTTTGAGACCAGCCCGGGCGACTTGGCAAGACCTCGTCTCTACAATAAATCAAAAATTAGCCGGGCGTGGTAGTATGGGCCTGTACTTCTGGCTACTTGGAAGGCTGAGGTGGAATGATTGCCAGAGCCCAGCAAGTTGACACTGGGGTGGCCATGAGTGTGCCAATGCACTCTGGTCTGGGCAACAAAGTGAGACTCCAATCTCCCACCCCCCCAAAAAAAGCCTCTTACTAATTTCTCCAGGCTGAACTTGAACCTCTAGCCTCAAGTAATCTTTCTGCCTCAGCCTCCCAAGGGGCTACAGGTGCATGCCACCATACCCAGCTAATTTTTTAATTTTTTTTGTAGAGATGAGGTCTCACTATGTTGCCTAGGTTGGTCTTGAATTCCCGAGCTCAAGCCATCCTCCCACCTTGGCCTCCCCAAAACGCTAGAATTACAGGCTTGAGCCACTGCACCTGGCAATAAACCCTTTAATTTCTTAATAAAGCATCTTAGCCTAGTGAAAGGGTAAGTATGGAAGTCCCATGGGTGTGTGTTCTTCTAGCTCTATTGTTTATTAGCTGGGAGTCCCTGGATGGACAATTTAGCTTAACCTGCTTGAGCCTCAGTTTTTCTTCATTCATAAAAAAGGTGAGATGAATGGTTTAGACAAATGGTTGCAGTTATTCCCTTTCCTGTGTCCATACCCCCTTGCAATGTGACACTGCAAAGAGGTGGAGTCTGTTGATCCACCCCTTAACCTGGGCTGGCCTTGTGACTTGATTTGGGTAATCAACTGTGGTGGAAATGCATAGAGACCCTGGAAGTGTCCATTCTCCATCATAGAATCCTGCCCAACTGCCATGTGAAGAAGCCCAATCTTTCCTGCGGAAGGCCAAGAGATCAAGTGAGCTAGTTATTCCCATGAACCCAAGCTACAGCAAGCCAGTTATCACATGATGAGCCCAGCTGAAACCAGAAGAACCATCCTGCTGAGCCCAGCCAAAGTGCCAACCCACAGAATTATGAGCTAAATTAATATTACTTATCATTTTAAGCCACTAAGTTTTGAAGCATTTGTTATGCATCAAGAGCTAACTGATACAAAAGAGGAGATGCTATTCTATCCTTGACAGGATTGCTATGGAGATATGTGGTGCTCGCTTCTGTAAGGCGCCTAGCATAGGACCTGACACATGGAGTTGCATAATAAATGGCTTTGATTACTATTCCTGATTCTCAAAGGCAACCTTACCAAGCATTTGAGCAATGCCTGATAGGCACACCACCAGCCCGTTAGCAATTATATAAGCATCAGTCTTATGGACCTCAACACTTGAGAAGGGCACAAAATTAGCTCTCTGAATCAACCTCCACTGAACTTTCCAGCGTGGCCCAAGCTCTTCACTCCTTTTGGAGTCCTTGCCACCTGATGCCCACACCCTGCTCTCTTTTGGCCTTCCCCTCCCTCCAGGTGCATCATATACTCAGAGTTAGCTGGGTTTGTCCCCAAATCTTTTTATGCAAGTTGATCCCACTATGGAATTACACGCTTTAATTAACTGACATGTCAACTCATGACAGAAGTATGAAGGAAAGTTAGTCCTGCGAGAACCACAGTGAGTGATTTGCAAAGACCCATGCGGGTAAGTTGCTTTTAGAACTGCTGCTAAAATAGGCACAAGCAAGTTATCTGTAAGAGGCTGGAAGAACTCATAGAATTCTAGAAGGATTCTGCCATCATATTGCTAGGCGACTGTCTCCAAGCTATTCCTTCACTGTAAAGAATGCGGGACTGGAAGTCATAAGTGAGGCATCATGGGTATGCACAAGAGGCAACAGTGTTCGTGTTTATTAAATGCGTCCCACACATTGGACACAACTCTGAGCATTTTGCCTGTACTAATTTATGCAATAATTTTGTGTGTGTGTGTTGGATTCTCACTCTGTTGCCCAGGCTGGAGTACAGTTGTATGATCATGGCCACCCCAGCCTCAACATGCTGGGCTCCAGCAATCCTTCCACCTCAGCTTTCCAAGCAGCTGGAATTACAGGCACGTGCTACCACGCTCAGCTAATTTTGATTCATTGTAGAAACAAGGTCTCGCCAAATTGCCCAGGCTGGTCTCGAACCCCTGGGCTCAGGCAATCCTTTTGCCTTGGCCTCCCAAAGTGCTGGGATGACAGACTTAAGCCATTGCGCCAGGCCTATGTAATAAATTTTAAGAAAAATGACACAGAGCTCTCATCATCAAAAGGAGGAGAAATAATGCAAACTATGATTTTGATTAAGGTACGGTACTTAAGGTGTGTGTGTGTCCTTTCACCGTATTATTGAAGAATTACCTACACGAAAAGTGCATGGGTCATAAGTTTAGCCTGGTGGATTTTCACAAAGTGCACTCACCTGTTTTCCAGCGCCTGGATCAAAGCGATAGATAGAGCAGTACTCATAGCCTCCACATTCTTCATGCTTTATTTCTAGGTTTCCCCTAGTTTAACTAGCATTTTTGGATGGACTAAGCGGGATTGCCACTATTCTAAGGCCAGGAAGAGGCACGGATGGGAAGATGCTGTCACCTAGAGGAAATGGGGGGAAATGCACAATCCCCTTCGTCACCTTCTCTCTCTAACTACGAATCCAAAATTACATCCCTCCACTCTTTGCCTCATCACTCCCTGTTCTCCCTCCCTGCCTTGTTTTTCCAAACCATTGGTACTTATCATGATTGAACGTTCCATAGAATTTTCCTTGCCTGTCTAATTTGTCTTGTTGATGGTCTGAGTCCCCCTTTAGGGGGAGGGGTCTGTGACGTCCAGCGATGTCTCTCCAGCCCTAGAGCAGTGCCTGCCACATCCTAGCACCTCAATAAGTGTGTCGACTGGATAGACAGGAGCCCTGTCCCCATCCCACAGCCCCGCCCTGTGGGCCTTGACCCAAGTCCTGAGGCTTTGCTCTGATGTCGTGCACAGCCCCTTAGAAGGTTCACTCCAATGCTCTCACCATGTCTACTTCTATCCCCATCCAAGGGAGGGTTCCCAAACCTGTAACACTGTTTAAACCACTGCAGGGCTGAAGTGGGAGGAGCTGGGGCCAGAGCCCATGGCCACGCTGGTCTGTGTCATAGACTGGGCTAGTGTCAGGCAGGCTGAAAGTCTTGTCGTGTCATGGTCAAGTCAGGGGCTGTGGCACAGTCTACCCTGTGGTGAATTCCATCCCTCAGGGGAACCAGCTGGACAAAGCACTTGATCTTGGTGACGCTCAGTCTTGACACCCATGGCATAGAAAAGAAAGTGGTAGAATGGGCATAACATACTTGGCCCAATGCCTGACCTGTGGTTAGCACTGACTGTTGGAAATTATTACCACATTTTAAAAGGTTAGGGCTTAAATGAAAACTAGAAGTCACATCATCCAGGAGAAGCATTTTTTGTTGTTATTTAAGCCCTTACTCCCACCCCCCCATGTGAACATTCAAAACAACAGGCAAGCTGCTCTAGTGGAAGGGAGTAGGGAGAAGAACCAGCTGGAGTACCCATATCCCCAAGTCCCCTTCCCCAACTTAAACACCCTGAACTTCTGAGGAGGGCCAGCGCCACTCCAAAGCATCCTGAAACCACGGATAGGATAGTGGTTCACACCCTCATTGTACAAGTGGGGGCACAAAGAGGAGATGGTTGGGCCAGCTTCTAGACCTTTTTTTTTTTTTGAGTCAGAGTCTCACTCTGTCGCCCAGGCTGGATTGCAGTGGCACACTCATGGCTTACCGCAGCCTCGACCTGCTGGGCTCAGGCAATCCTTCTGCCTCAGCCTTCTAAGTAGATGGAATCACAGGCACAAGCCACCATGCTTGGCTAATTTTTTTATTTATTGTAGAGATGAGGTCTCACCAAGTTGCCCAGGAGGGTCTTGAATCCCTGGGCTCAGGCAATCCTCTTGCCTCCACCTCCCAAAGAGCTGGAATGACAGGCGTGCACCCCTGAGTCTGGCTAGTTTTTAAAAATTATTGTAGAGATGAGGTCTTACCAAGCTGGTCTTGAACCCCTGGGCTCAGGCAGTCCTCTTGCCTTCACCTCCCAAAGTGCTGGAATGACAGGTGAGCACCATCACATCCTGCTCCCAGACCTTCTGATTCCATGCCTAGGGCTCACACCAGGCTCACTGCTACCTCCCAAGTGGTTCATGAGTTCATTTCTTGGCTGGTTAGTAAAGAGCCCAAGGGGAAGGTGATCTCTCCCCTCACTCAAATCAGGGTGGGCTTCCAGGTGGAGCAGGAGAACTTTGGGAGAGTTTTGAAGGAGACAATATCCTATTGGAGAAGAATCTCAGAGGCAACATCAAGTTGGTGAATTCAAGGAGTTCTTTAGGCAAAGACTAGTGTGGTGTCACAGAGCAATGCCACTACAGGGAGTTCGTCAGGGAATTATTGTGAAAATAGAATAAAATAACCAGTGGAAAAGTACTTTGAAAATTGCTAAGTGCTAAATAAATGGCAAGATGCTTATTACCGTCCATGTCACCATCACACTCGTATGAAGCAACAGGCCTGGAAGTGATTCTAATTAGGATAGAGATAATTGATACGATGACAAAAAACACTGCAGATAAAAATTACTTTGTATGTCCTGCAAATGCTGATTTCCGGGCCCCACCTCAAGAGAGGATAATTTGGGGATCACAGAGGGCCCCCTGCTGAAGATTCATGAAATCTATGCCTTATGCTGCTGTTCATGAGTAAACGTTCCCTGATTCTTTGCTCCTGTTTTGTCATTAAGTTGAGTTACTTATTTGTTGCTTGTGACACCAACTAATTACATTTCAGGTCTTGGCCTCAAAATTTCAAGTGTTCTTAATTAAGGTAAGCATCTCAGGAATGAATAAAGGGAGCATCCTCTCTCTCTGACAGCTACGTGAGAGCTAGGGTTTTTTGGTGTTTGTTTGTTTTGCATATAATCTGATTTGCTGCATTACAAAAGCGAGATCACCTGTGAAAACCTCAATCTTGGTTTCTGTGTCATGTGGAGCCATGTGGGATGAGGCTGATGGGCTCCCGGGATGACCATAAGTTCCTTCCTCCCCAGAAGTGCATCCGTCCCTTACGTTGAGAGGTGGGGTCCACTTCCCCTTGCCTTCAGTGTGAGTTGACCTTGGTGATTTGCTTGGCCAACAGAGTGTGGCGGAAGTGATGTTCTGAAACTTCCTAATCTAGCTCATCGGATGCATCCCAACTTCTGCCTGGACCCCTCGGGATCCTCTGTCTGGGGACTCCCTCATGGCACTCAGCTTTTATATTCTGAGAAGTCCTTTCATGTAGAGAGGTCAAGCATAGACGCTCCAGCCTCCAGACTCTGCTAAGCTCCTAGATAACGGCCCACACAAATTGCTTTAGAAATGAACTCTCTGGACCTTCCATCCCAGCCTAGCCTTCAGATGACACCAGCTTCAGCCACTGTCTGAATGCAACTGTCTGAGAGACTCCATGTGAGAACTGCCCAGAAAAACCAGACTCAAAATCCTGAGCTGTCTATTAGTCATGGTTGTTAGTCACTATGTTTTGAGGTGGCTTGTGACTACAGGAACGGATCACCAGAACATGCCAATATTTGTGCACTATTTGTGTACCTGTTGCCAGTTTATTCTGTCTCCTGTTGAGACAGTTCTGCAAAAGTATTATTTGAACAAAAGAATTTAGCAAAACTGCTAAGATTTTAGAGATTATAGCTGCATTCTGTGAAAATAAACTTCCAAAAGAAGCCTGCAATTATGGCAGGTCATTTTTTTGGTAATAATTCTGTAGTGGACATCTCTGTATTTCTAAAAAAGTATGACTTCTTGTAAAATGCTCTGTCAAATCAGGACAGGGCTTTTGGGTTTTTCCCCATAAGTGATGGGGGAAAAAAAGCCTTTGACTACTAGATTTTCTTAACAAACAAGAGTCTTTTGTCATTTAATTTTTATTTTTTTTTTAGTCAGAGTCTTGCCCTGTCACCAGGCTGGAGCACAGTGGCAGTGATCAGGGGTCACTGCAGCCTCAGCCTCCTGGGCTCAAGAGATCCTCCTGCTTCAGCTTCACAAAGTGGCAGGGACTACAGGCACATGCCACCATGCCTGGCTAATTTTTTTTTTTTTGTAGAGATGAGGTCTCACTATATTGCCCAGGCCAGACTTGAACTACTGGGCTCAAGCCATCCTCCCGCTTTGGCCTCCCAAAGTGCTGGATTACAGGTGTGAGCCATCACACCCAGGTGTCATTTAAATTAACATGGGAAATAGACATTTTTTCAACCCTGGTGCTGCTGGTGTGGTTGGGCCACAGACCACAATTTGAGAAACATCCATAACTTGGCTTGCCTCCAGAGCAGGGCAGGATCTTGGGTTTCTGTTTTATTACCGCCCAACTGCCCAACCAACTTTCTAGCTGCATTTACCCGCCCCTCAGAACCCAGAAGCTATGTGGCGTGCAGGGTGAGATGGAACTAGCCCTGTCACTGCAGATCTATTTCCCTGTCCAAACTCAGGCAAAGTGCTTTCCCTTCTGGGGCTCCTAATTGCCTTTATTAACCCCACAAGGTTTTTGGAAGGATTGAGTGAGCTACTCAAGGAACGTGCTTAGAACAGGAGCCACTGGCTGGGCTCGGTGGCTCAGCCTGTCATCCCAGCACTTTGGTAGGCCGAGGCGAGTGGATTGCCTGAGCCCTCGGGTTGGAGACCAGCCCGGGCAAATTGGCAAGACTTTGTGTCTACAATAAAAAAAAAAATAGCCAGGCATGGTAGCACGTCTGTAGTTCCGGCTACTTGAGGTGGAGGGATCGCCGGAGCACAGCAGGTCGACGCTAGGGTGGCCGTGAGCATGCATGCCACTGCACTCCAGTTTGGGAGAAGGAGTGAGACTCCAACTCAAAAAAAAAAGAACAGCAGTCATTGCTTTGGAAGGGTCTAAGAACACTTGCTGCCGTTATCATCGTTATTAATCACAGCTTCTCCAACTAGTTGGGGCCTGAGGACACATACGCATTTTCTTGTCTCTATAGTTTCACCATAAAAAAGGAATGCGATTTTGCAGTCTGCTACTCCATGAATTTTTCTTGGCCCTGAAATAAAGGGTATTAAATCGCACCAAGAGGAGAAACCAAAGTTGGCCCCAAAGTTGGTCTCTGGCTTCTTGTCACTGGTCAAGCACCCCAATTTGAAAAGCCAGCTTTAAACTGTGAATCTGGCTGGGCTCAGTGGCTCAGCCTGATGTCCCAGTTCTTTGGGAGCTCGAGGTGAGTGGATTGCCTGAGCCCATGGGTTTGAGACCCGTCCAGGCAACTTGGCGAGACCTCATCTCTACAGTAAAAAAAAAAAAAAAAAAAAAAATTAGCTGGGAGTGGTAGCATGTGCCTGTAATTCTGGCTACTTGAAAGTCTGAGGCAGAAAGATCACCAGAGTCCACCAGGTTGTCTCTGGGTTGGCCATGAGCGTGCCACTGCACTCCAGGCTGGGCAACAGAGTGAAACTCCAACTCAAAAACAACAACAACAACAAAATACAACTGCGAATCTCTCTACGTGGTTTTCCCTATGTTTTGCTGTCAATGATGTTGCTGCAGCTTGATGGTGTCCTGGGGGCACAGATGAGGCAAATACACCGACCAACTTGTTGGGCACTTAGCGGCTAACTGCCGGGTCTGGATTCAGGCCTCCAACTCCAGATATGCCACTTGATGGTGATGGCAAGTTGCTGAACATCTTTAAAGTATCTGTTTCCTTGTCAGTAATGCGGGGGCAGGATTGGGGTGGTTGTGTTATAGGAATAAGTTAGGTAGTCTGTATACAGTGCTTGGCAACAAAATAATGTCCGTCCTAGTTAGCTGGGGTCCCCCACGGCAAACACTGGAGCCCAGAGCCTTTCCAACACCCTTCCTATGGAGATCCTCATGTTGACTGTTGAGGGAGGGTGTGCATGCTTGTGTGTGAGTCTCCTAGTTCAGAGGTTCTCAGCTGGGGATAATTTTGCTCTCCAGGGGACACTTGGCTATGTCTGGAGAGAGTTGTGGTGGTCACAATTGGGAGAGGGGCATCACTGTTGCTATCTTGTCGGTAAAGAATAGAGATGTTGGTAACATCCTATCATGTACAAGACAGCCAATACCAACTAGCAGAGAATTAATTACCCAGCCCCAAATGTCCATAGTGCCAAGGTTAAGAAAACCTGCCTTAGTGAGAATATAAGATCCATGAGAGCAGGATAAGCTCCATGAGAGCAGTGTCCACAACTATTCCTTTTGTTCACTGTTCTGTCCCCAGACCATAACAGAATCCTTAGTCTTCAATAAATACTGCCGAATGAATGAGTGATTGACAGGAATGAATGATAATCAAGGTTCTCAGGAGGCAGAGACACCTGTGAAGTTGGGTGAGACACGGTTTGGCCGAGCTCCGGGATGCAGGACCTCTTCGGTGGCTGGACGGTGGCCTGAAGGTTCATGCCATCGGCACCAGGCACACAACAGCATACGAGGACTGACAGCCAGAAAACTCTCAGAAGGCACCAATCAGGGGTGGGGGCGCCCTCAGTGCCTCTTGTGTGTGAGTCTCCTAGTTCAGAGGAGCCCTCTGGACTGCAGGTACCTGGGAGACCACAGCGGAAATATTTTGTCGTCAGCAATTTTGAGTCATTCTGGAGACGGCTGCAGGTGCAAAGCGCTTAGGGCAAATGCTTTGGAGGTCTGTTGATGCCTGTGTTCTCCTGTGTCTTCTTTTTTATTTTTATATTTGAGTTGGAGTCTCACTCTGTCATCCAGGCTGGAGTGCAGTGGCAGAATCACGGCTCACTGCAGCCTTACCTCCTGGGCTCAGGTGATCCTCCCACCTCAGCCTCCCAAGTAGCTGTAACTACAGGCATGTGCCACCACATACTGCTAATTATTATTATTATTATTGTAGAGAAGAGGCCTCGCTATGTAGTCCAGGCTGATCTCAAACTCCTGGGCGTAAACAGTCCTCCAGCCTCAGCCTCCCAAAGTACTGGGATTACAGTCATGAGCCACCACACCACCACCACGCCCAGGATGCTGTGTCTTCTTTTTTAAAGAGATCATTTCCTGCCCTGGAAAATGCTACCTCCTGGGCCAATGTCTCCCTTTCTCATTTTCTGCTCCTTCCTGCAGGGGAGTGAAACCTAGAACACAACAAGGAGTAGGCAAAGACCCTGAGGGACGCTGTTCTTGGAATCCTCACCTTCATGGCCTCCTCACAAGTTCAAGTCACCCCTGCAGGAGAGACCATGGAAGTGGAGGCATTCTCCTGCCAAGTCATGGCTCAGGGTGTTCATGCTGGCAACAGGATCTTGCTTGAGCTTTTCCAGGGATGCCGGTGTGGGTTGGTACCTCCAGGCTCGGAGAAGTGAAAAGGAAGTTTCGAGATCAACATATATTTGCATTTTTTTAAATTTAAAAGGTACTAAATTTAATTTTACTTGAATTTAACAGAAGAAAAGGGAATTGAGGTTACAATAAAGGAATATCTGAACTTCAGACAAATGTTATTTTTTCTAAGATATTAATCTGATTCTTTTAAGGTTAAAAAAGGATTGTGGAAAATTAGATTAGAGTCATTGTCATTTTTACTTTTTGCTTTGTTCTGTTTTGAAAAAGCAGGATTTATTGAGAAGACAGAAAAGATTCCACAAGGGGAGGGGACCCAAGGGGAGGGGTGCCCATTTTTACTTTTTACACACCATATTTCATTTTGAGACTGAATAAATTGATGTCCTGCTGAGAAAGAGGAGGAAATTATCACCTTTCCTAATGCTCCCATCTTCCTTCACCCGTCTCTGAATTTACTGTTTTTACTTTGTCCAAGTTTATAGCATTGGCATTCTGCTGTGACACCACAAAGCGTTTTGTGAGTTGTTCACCAAGTCATTCCTTGTTTTTTCTGCACACAGCTGGATGACACGCCCAGCCTCCCTTGAGATTGGATACACCTGTGTTCTGGGCAATGGCCCATGAGGGGAAGGGTTGGTGCCCCTCACCGGCCCGGTGACCCCATGCTCTTTCTCAACACATTGGCTGGATGGTGAGAACCCAGTGAAACCAGACACTTATGCTGAATCTCGTGAGGCCACAAGACAGCAGTCCCCTGGAGCCCTGGATCCCAATTAGTGGACATTTGCCAGTCAATGGGGACACATTATGTAATTTACATGATACAGAAATAAACTTCTACGATATCTGAACCCTTATATATTTTGAGTGTGTCTGTGAAGTTAGTGAATGTCACCCTAGGTGTTACTTTTGTTCTATAGTTAAATGGACACAGTGATCACTGTAGTTTCTATAATTCTGTGTTTTTAATTTGGCTTTTTGTTGGTTGGATTTATCCACAAGAATTCATAATAATAAAAATGGCAGAATTTTACTGAACTCTATGTGACAGACACTGTGCTAATCACTTTGCATATGTGAATTCATGGAATTTTTGCAACAATCCTATGATGGATTATTACCATCCCCATTACACAGATGAGTAAGTCGAGGCACAGAGAGGTTCTGGAGTGGGTTTCAAATTCAGGTAGTCTGTCTCTGAGCTCAGTGTCTTCTCTGTTACATTGAACCTCTCAGGGGGTTTATATTCCTTAACTTCTTGTATGGTTGACTGCCTTATTTTTTACTGAGCCCTGATGGCTTGTAATACCTTTTTATGTGGTACTGAGTTCTTTGAATATATACATCTCTCAAATCTCTATTTTTCCAGATAGGTTCCACTTGGAATCTTCATCTTCCTCTTTCCAAATGAACTTTCTTTTCAAACTTTTTTTTTATTAGTTGGAGTCTCACTCCATCGCCCAGACTGGAGTGCAGTGGCATGCTCACACCCACCCCAGCATTGACCTGCTGGGCTCCAGCTATCCTTCCACCTCAGCCTTCCAAGTAGCCAGAACTACAGGCACGCGCGCTACCACATCCGGCTAATTTTTGATTTATTGTAGACATGAGGTCTCCCCAAGTTGCCCAGGCTGGTCTCAAACCAGCAGGCTCAGGCAATCCACTTGCCTCGGCCTCCCAAAGTGCTGGGATGACAGGTTGAGCCACCGAGCCCAGCCTCAAACCTATTCTTACAGCTGAGGTCCCACAACTTCCTTTGATCAGTCTCCTGGCATGTGTGCTACATTTTCTTTCATTCTTGGTTTAGTCCAAGAAAGAGGATTTTATTTGCTGGAGCACATCCTCAAGTAACTTTCTCAGAAAAAGTAGGTGGGAAAAAAAAATGATTGAAGTCCTAATATATCTGAAAATGTCTTTTTCTTACTTTCAGACTCTATTAAACTCTGTGGATCACTTGGAAATAAAATTTTAGACTGAAAATCATTTCTGGAAATTTCTAAGGTTTTCTCTTTATTGTTGGTATTTGGAAATTTCACCACAATGTGTGTGGGTCTCTTGTCACTCATTGTGCTGTCCATGATGTGGGTCCTTACAGTCCAAATATCTGTTGTCCATTAGCCCTGGAGAATGCTTTTGTTCTCTTCATTTTCGCAGTTCTCCTTTTCGAACTCCTATAAGTCAGAGGTTGTGCCTCCTGGATCAATCTTTCACATCTTATTTTTCTAGTATCTTTCATGTCTTTGTATTTTTGTTCTAACTTTTGGGAAGTTTTCTTGACTTTTGTTTTCAACCTTTTAATTTTGGCAACCGTCCTTTCACTTTTAAAATTCTCTCTGCTGTTCTATCTTCATAGTGACTCCTGGTTTCCTTGGTTGTGACATCTTCTCAAAGCTTTCTGAAGACGGTTTGAAAGCTATTGCCTATTATTGAACTGGCTTCATTTCTTTTGTGGTCAATTTTACTGTTTATTTATTGTATGTTTTCTCTTCCATGCTGCAAGGTTTTTTCCCTACTTTTCCCCCCTGAGGTCTCACTCATTTAGGGGGATAAAGCCATAAAAAGCTAAGGAGGAGCTGTTGTGATAGTTTTAGGTGTCAGTATGACTGGATTAAAGGATACTAAGGTAGTCAATAAAGCATCATTTGCAGGTACGTCTGCAAGGGTGTGGTAGGGTCTGAACGTGCCTCTAACATCTATGTGTTTGAAACTTGATCCTCAGGGTGGTGGGGTTGGGCAGCAAAGTCTTTTGGGTGTTTAGGTCATGAGGGCTTTGCCCTCAAGAATGGATTAATGTCTTTATAAAAAGAGCTCATAGAAGTGGGTTTGTACTCTTCTGCTCTTCTGCCATGTGAGGACACAATATTCCTTTCCTCAAGAGGATGCAGCTGGACTTCCCAGCCTCCAGAATGGTAAGAAATAAATTTGTTTTCTTTATAAATTACCATCTCAGGCATTTTGAGTAATCTTGGGACTTTGAAGTTGATAAAATAAAGACGTTCCCTTGCAGCCATTAACAGTTCAGAAAAGGCTGGACAAGGTGGCTCAAGACTGTAATTGCAGCACTTTGGGAGGCCGAGGTGAGAGGATTGCCTGTGCCCGTGGGTTCGAGACCAGCCTGAGCAACATGGTGAGTCCTAGTCTCTACAATAAATCAAAAAATTAGCCGGGCGTGGTAGCATGCTCCTGTAGTTCCAGCTACTTGAAGGCTGAGGCAGAAAGATCGCCTGAACCAGCAGGTCTGCGCTGGGGTGGCCTTGAGCATGCCACTGCAATCCAGCCTAGGTGACGTAGTGAGACTCCAACTAAAAAAAACAAAAGTCCAGAAACAAAGTTAGAAGTGAAAACAAAAACTTGCAATTCATTTTTATACTGCAATGTTTAATGATAGAACAATGAAGGAAGGAATCCAATTTTTTCAAAGGAATCCAGTTTTCTGAAAGATTTCCTCAAAGAAAAATCTTTTGAGAGCTGAGAATTCTTTATTTTGGACTTGAGGTTCATTACTGTATTGTAGGGAATGTATTCTAAACAAAAGGACAGACATGAAAGGGCAAAAAGAAAATAATTTACAACATGGTCAAAGTTGAGGAAAGCAAGTCACTTACTACAAATGAAATCTAGAGTATGGCGTTGGAGAATGGGGAGGCAATAGAAGTGGATGTGAAATCTAAAGACAGGTATGTGCAACAATTATTCTTACTAAAGGAGAGACAATGTGTGGAATTACAGAAAGTATTAGGTCTAAATTTTTCTTCCCTGAGGTAAAACTGAAGATGCATTAAAAGAGAACTAGGCAGGCTGCAATGGAAAACGTTAGAAGTCTATTTCAAGAGTTAAGACTAGAGAACATCGGGAACTGCACAGAGACAGCTGCGATGATGGTTAATAAAGAAAAAGAAACACATTAGGAGGGTATTTGAGAGGAAGAGTCAACAAGACCTAGCACAATGAATATTTGGAAAAAGTAAGAGAGATGAATCTATGCTGACTTTCCAGGTATCTTGCTTATGTGACTAAGCAAATGGAAACAATTTATTTAAAATAGAAATAGAAAATAAATACAGAGAAAGCAGTGATATTCGTTTTAAAACATTGAGTTTGAAAAACTTTAAGTATGGCTGGGCTAGGTGGCTCAGCCTGTCATCCCGGCACCTTGGGAGGCCGAGGCGAGTGGATTGCCTGAGCCCGCGGGTTCGAGACCCGCCAGGGCAACTTGGCGAGACCTCATCTCTACAATAAATCAAGAACTAGCCAGGCATGGTAGTGTGCACCTGTAGTTTGGGGTGGCCGTGAGTGTGCTACTTCACTCTAGCCTGGGCGACAGGGTGAGATTCCAACTCAAAAAATTAAAAAAAAAGAAAGAAAAACTTTAAATGCACTCAGGAAAATAAGAATTTTGAGGGATTTGATGTAAAAAGTTGAGATTCCAATAAAAATATGGATGTATCTCTACTCAGACTTTCTTAGTTATTTTTGTTCACTTGTAGAACAATTTGCTGTTTAGTATAATGTATAGTAAAACAAGAACTGGACTGAAGTTCAGAATGCCTGAAAAGTGGTGAGGCCACGTGCAAAATCCATGTTCTCCCCAGTGGTTGGTTTTCTCATCAGGAAACAGATTATAAGAACCCATTTCATTCTCACTTTTTCTAATTTAAAAAAAGAACATAATGCCAATAAAAAGGCTATTTTCAGCTTTTTGCAATTCATAAGTTGTAGTCCATTTAATAGCCATCAGCAAAATGCCTCATTGTTAGAATGACACTCAGAAGACACATATACCATCCATGAGGTATTCAAACCCTTCCCTATAAGGTCTCACCATTTATTGTCTATTTCAGCTTAAATATCTTTACCCCTGGATCTTGGGATAGTCTACTTTGTAAAGTTTCATTACATTGAGCCAAAATATGTTTACATATACCTACTAAGTAGTTCATATATTATTTTAAATCTATGCCTAATTTATTTTCAAATGAATTTGTTTGACATTTAAAAAATTCTGATAATTCTATTTTTAAAAACTCTATGAGATGAATGTAATCCTTTCTTTTTATGTTTTTTCAATAATAAGATGAAATTATAATTTGTGCACTAACCCTTTCAATTCAATATTTATCTACATCATGTGTTTTTATTATCCTTGTTGCTTTTCTCCACAAAAAATGAAACAAACGAACATGTTACATATATAATATCCATAGGTACACATATTAATTCAAGATTGCTTGATCACAGTGGAGTCAAGTAGAACACAATCACCTTAACCTTAGCATAGAAACACTCTCTTCCTCATACACAGATACATATATCTATATTCATATCTTACAAAAAATTAGTATTGCACTGCTAACAAGAGCTCTTGTTAGAAACAAAATAAAAAAGGAACGCTTCTACACTGCTGGTGGGAATGCAAATAAGTGCAACTTTGAAAGGCAGTGTGGTGATGTCTGAAAGAACTAGAAATTGACCTTCCATATAACCCAGCAATTCCTCTATTGGGAATATACCCGGAGGAACTCAAATCATTCTACAAAAAAGATACCTGCACACATATGTTTGTTGCAGCTTTACTCACCATAGCAAAAACATGGAACCAACCATGCAGCCCATCGAAGCTGGACTGGATAAAAAAAAAAAGTGGTACACATACACAATGGAGTATTATGCAGTCATAAAGAAGAACAAACACATGGACTTCACAGCAACTTGGTGGACTTAGAGTTGATCATACTCAGTGATCCATCACAGAAACAAAGAACAGAGTACCATATGTTCTCACTCATCAGCGGACCTTGAACAATTATAATACTATAAAAAAGGAATTGGCAGTAGTGGGAACTGTCAGGGGATGAGGGTGGGATTAGCATTTGAGGGAAACTGCTGGGAAGGGAGGGGCATACGTCATCAACAAGGGTAGCTGCATAATCAACATTTGTATACTTAACCCTGAATTGTACCCCACATCTTTATAATAATTGAAAAAAAAGAAAATATAGAATTTCTTTATGAGGTCAGATTAGGCAAGGATTTTTTACACAAGGTACAAAATGTACTAACCATAAAATAAAAGACTGGCCGGGCTCGGTGGCTCAGCCTGTAATCCCAGCACTTTGGGAGGTCAAGGCGAGAGGATTGCCTGAGCCCGCGGGTTCGAGACCCACCCGGGCAACTTGGCGAGACCTCGTCTCTACAATAAATAAAAAATTAGCTGGGCATGGTGGCACGCCCCTGTAGTTCCAGCTACTTGGAAGGCTGAGGCAGAAGGACCGCCACAGCAGGTCGAGCCTGTGGTGGCCGGGAGCATGCCACTGCACTCCAGTCTGGGCGACAGAATGAGACTCCAACTCAAAAAAAAAAAAGACTGATAAACTATATGTTTTACTTTAAAAAGCAGACAAGTCTTGTCAGAAACAAGGTCATCACAAAATGCAGAAGTTTATGAAGCAAACTTCAAGTAAACCTTTGGTTGGCTAGGGTCCTTCAGTGATTTTTGGAGAAACAGTCTGTAATGTAAGGTCTTGCTAGACCTGAGAAATTATTTTTTGTTTTTCTTTAATATCGAAGGCTAAAACTGTTGGAAAAACTTATTCTAACAATTTTTAGTTTGAGTAAGAAATGTTTAAAGACTTCTGGGTTCCTTGTAGTTTTATTGGTGTTCTTAAATAATTCCTCTATGTGTAAATTAAGAGTATTTCAGAAAACCCATGTTCTTGAATTTTATCTCCTATTATTTGATTTAATATACTTTTTATGATTTTTGGTCCAATGATCATATTCTCAATTTCCTTGTTGAGTAAAAAAAGAGAAACTCTTCTTTCTCAAATTGTTTCTTATGAAATTAATAAATATCTACAAAAAGGAGCATGATCACACATTTTATCATCCTTGATTTTCACATTAGTGGTTGTAGTTTTCTTCTTTTTGATATTTTATTATACTATATGTTCATTATTTCTATCTATTTGGTCATAATAACTAAACCTTTAAATAAACATAAGAATTTCATTGATGCTGCAATTATATATATTTTTTTCTTTTCTTTTTCTTTTATTTTTGAGTTGTAGTCTCACTCTGTCGCCCAGGCTGGAGTGCAGTGGCATGCTTCCGGCCACCGCAGCCTCAACCTGCTGGGCTCCAGCGATCCTTCCGCCTCAGCCTTCCAAGTAGCCAGAACTACAGGCACGCACTACCACACCCGGCTAATTTTTGATTTATTGTAGAGACGAGGTCTCACCAAGCTGCCTGGGCTGGTCTCGAACCCGCGGGCTCAGGCAATTCACTCGCCTCAGCCTCCCAAAGTGCTGGGATTACAGGCTGAGTCACTGAGCCTGGCCTGTAATTATATTTTATACCAATCTTTTGGAAAGTTATTTGGCAACATCTCAAAAAAGTTTATGTATTTTACCAAAGAATTCCATTATTAGGAATCTATTGAGATAGAAACAATTTTAAAAATGGAGAAGTTTAATATAGAAATTTATGCTGTAAATTACTTTGTGAAATGTAAAAATCCCAAGTATATAGCACCAGGAGATAAATACTTTAATAGACTTAATGCAAATTTAAGTTTTAGTGTGCAATTATATCTTTCAGAAAGCTCCTTTTTGTGTCCTTGGAAATTACTTATTAGGTCATACTTTTGCTTTTGAAAACTTAATTATAGCAATAATTGTGATTACCTATTTTTTGGCGAATGCATTTTGCTTAGACTGACATGTGTTGAATCTAGCACAGATTAGACATAGATAGATACATTTCCAATAGGCAGGCTTTAGGAAGTGTTCAGACATTTTACTGTAGGCCAAGCTGGCTGCCTACCCCACTCCCTCAGCAAATCTCCATCAGATGCAAGATGGAGCCTAACCATTCTTTTTCTTTTTACTTTTTTTTTTTATTGGAGTCGAAGTCTCACTCCTTTTCCCAGGCTGGAGTGCAGTGGCATGCATGCTCACGGCCACCCCAGTGTCGACCTTCTGGGCTCCAGGATCCTTCCGCCTCAGCCTTCTGAGTAGCCGGAACTACAGACACATGCTACCACACCCAGCTATTTTTAATTTTATTGTAGAAATGAGGTCTCGCCAAGTTGCCTGGGCTGGTCTCAAACCCACATTCTCAGGCATTGCACTCTCCTTGGCCTCCCAAAGTGCTGGGATTACAGGCTGAGCCATTGAACCCAGCCAGCCCAACCTTTCAATTCATGGTTTAGTATAATAATCTCTAAGAAACTTTCAGTTTCCTTGTCGAAGGCGGAAGGTCAAAGATCACCCCTTACCTGGCCAGAGTCATAGAAATGATCATAAGACTACCTTTTTTGCTAAGGAGTTTGTGCATTGGAAATGTCTCTTGCAGATCTCTTGCAGGAAAAACCCCTCCCCTTGTATCCTCCCATCTAGCCCACCACCATGGCAGCAATCATGTGACTAACCCACCCATCTGCCTGCTGTCTGCCACCTGACATCAGTACCTGTGCTTACCTGTCCCTTTGTGATGATGTGAAGCCGACCACCACTCAATCACCTTAATGACCTTCCCCCATCAAAGGGAAGGATTAAAAGAACTCAACCAGGAGCAACTGCTATCATTGCCTTGCTAAGCTATGGTGTGGCCATGTGCTCTTTGAGCTATGACCAGGCTATGTTTTCTGGCTTTGACCCCCTCCCCTACCTTGGGGAGGTGAATCTCCTCTTTCTCTCTCTCTCATTACTTTCTAAATGAACTCTATTTTTCTAATCTAACTTCTGTGCAATTCTTTGCATCTTTCACACAGCACCGGATCACACATCTCACCCCCACATCCCCAGCCGGCCTGGCCTAACAGTCTTGGGGCCCTGCTAAGAGTGTGACCCAACAATTGCTATTTTGATATTTCTATTAACTGGCTGAAGTGGAGTTACTGTAAAGAGAAATCCTTGGTCACGGCAGAAATATTTTTAAATCAAATATTCAAATTGTCACAGTTTTAGAAAATGATGGCATGAAAATACACACAGGAAATTATACTTGTTAATGTAAAATGTGAAGGAGGCCTGTGTACAAATATACAAGTATATGTGTATTTGAATTCTAGCTCTCAAACATTGACATTGTTTGGTCTTGCATAAGATTTTAACCTATCGGTGCTTGATTTTCTCATCGTAAAATGACTCAGCTCTTGGAGAGTTGCTGAGAAGCAAGAAGCTTCAGTGCACTCTCTGTAATGAGTTCTCCTTGAGAGGACTGTATGTGTGTTTGCATGCTTGTGTGTCTGTGCTGTATGACTGTGTCATTTTCTACTTACTGCTGCTTCTATGTTGTTTACCAGAACTAAAGATCTTTCTTTCTTTCTTCCTTCCTTCCTTCCTTTTCTTTCTTTTTTTGAGTTGGAGTCTCACTCTGTTGCCCAGACTGGAGTGCAGTGGCACGTTCCCGGCCACCGCAGCCTCGACCTGCTGGGCTCCGGCGATCCTTCCGCCTCAGCCTTCCAAGTAACTGGAACTACAGGTGTGCGCTACCACGCCCGGCTAATTTTTTTAAAAGTTTATTGTAGAGATGAGGTCTCGCCAAGTTGCCCAGGCAGGTCTCGAACCCTCGGGCTCAGGCAATCCACTCACTCAGCCTCCCCAAGCGAGGGATTACAGGCTGAGCCGCCGAGCCTGGCTAACAATAATACTTTTTAAACAAAGAACAAATAAAAAATCCTCAATGTGTAACAAGTAAAAATTTGAGACTCTAGAAAAATTATTCTCTATAATATTTCATCAACTAATACACATAATACATATATTAAGCAATAAAGCAAAATAGTATATGTGTGCATTGTATACATGCATATACGTAAGCCTGTACAGGAAGTGCCAAAAAATGCATACGCATTTTAAATATGATGTTTGCTCAAAAGATGACATCAATCAAATGAATGCTAACATCACCATGCAACAGGCAGGACAGTCAATAAAAATGGCCGAAGCACAGATGAGTGTACATCATACTACACATTGCTACCACAATTTAATTCAACTTTGAAAAGTACTACATAGATACATCTCCTAATAAGTGTAGATATTTTTGACATCCCCATATTCATAATATCAGCTGATAAAACTTATAGCTTATCTATCAGAAAGGAAAATGAGACCAGGGTGTTTGGAATATAGAATGAAAAAAAAATCAAGCTTTTGTTGTTGTTTTGAGTCAGGGTTTCACTTTGCTGTACAGTCTGAAGTGCAGTGGCGTGGTCATGACTCGCCACAGCCTCGACCTCCTGGGCTCAAGTGATCCTCTCACTTAGGCTTCCCAAGGTGTTGGATTACAGGTGTGAGCCACTGTGTCCAGCCAAACATTTTCTCTCAAAATAATTTTGTCGCCGGGCTCGGTGGCTCAGCCTGTAATCCCGCGCCTTTGGGAGGCTGAGGTGAGTGGATTGCCTGAGCCCGCGGGTTCGAGACCCGCCTGGGCAAGTGAGACCTCATCTCTACAATAAATCAAAAAAAATTAGCCGGGCGTGGT
>CAUYQG010026457.1:0-30429 GCA_963574415.1 Tarsius wallacei
ATAATCATTTTTTTCTTTAAGCTGTATTGTGATAAATTTAAATTTTCTAATGTTGAACAATTCTTAAAAGAAACGAAATGTTTTTATGTATACAGACGTACTCAGTTACTAATATTTTGTTCAGAAATCCACCAAATTTGATGTATGAGATCAGCCTTTAATTTTTACTACTCAGAATATTCTTATCTGGTTTTAAAGTCAAGGATATAACAGTTTCATTTAAATTGCTATACATTTCTTTGTTTCCTGGGAAAAATTTATATATTGGAATTATTTCTTAATTGAATATTCTGTATATAATTAAAATCATCTGAGTTTTCTGGTTTTTTTGTGGAAAATGTCTCAATTATTGAAACAATAAATAATATTTAGCTGCAGAGTACAGTTTTACTAAATCAATTTAATCAAGTATATTACTTTTATTATAAGATTTTCTCTCTTTTATTTTATGCATATTTCTAGTATTTAAAAGAGATCTATTAATTTTTCCCATATGACATTTAATTTTTTAATCTCTCCTGTGGCTTTGTAAATTATTTGCCTTAGACACAGAAGTTATGTTATTTGGTGAATAAAAATTTAGAATTCTTATATTTTCCTGGTAAATTATTATTTCAATATAATAGAACTTATCTTAATTATTAGTAAACCTTTCCTTTTTAATCATCAAATTTATTTGTAGGTAAATATTTGCATTTTTATTTTCACTTTAAGCAACAGAAATCTTAATTTCTTACATAATTACTTATTATTCCCTTTCTTCATTCTTCTTTCCAGTGTAATATTTTTTGTTGCTTAATAGGAAAGTTTCCCCTATTTACATCTTTATGACATTTAAAAAATATCTCCCCAAATTTATGGTATTTGTTTTCGAAAATCTATTTTATTTATTTCTTCTTCTGTATATATTTTATTTTATCAGAATTCTTGATTTCTAATGTTTTCTGTGTAAAATTTTACATGGGTTTTTTTTTAGGCAAATATTTTAGCTTTGAAACTTAGGTCTATCTTTCTCTCTTGCTGAATAACATAAGAAATTTAAAATCCTTTAACACTGATTATCTATTACAAATTATATGACTATCTTGCTCAGTATTTTAGTTCCAAATTGCCTATTACCCCATACATTACTATTAGTACTCTTGATTTTCTAATCAAGATTTATTTAGCATAATATATGTGTTTAACAGTATTTTGTCTCATCATTCTACCTTCCATTTCATACATTTTTCTGAACTTTTCTTCTTTCTGAAATTTTTCCCTTAGAATTGTGTTTAGTAAGAGTTGTTAGCAGTTTTATCCAATATGGCAGTCCATAGCCACATGTGACCTGTTAGCATTTGAGATATGACTACTGTGACTGAGAAAATTAACTATTGATTTTTAAATTTTTTTTTTCTTTTTGAGTTGGAGTCTTACTCTGTCACCCAGTTAATTTTAACTAATTTAAATGTGAATAGTTACATGTTGTGACTGGAATATATAGAGAGATAGTATATATATTGCAATCACATTATTTAATTTTTGAGTCATTTTATTGCCCTCCTTTACTTTCCCCAACATTTTTATGAATATAATTTAATAATCGATAACGTTTCCACAGTTTCACAGGAAAAAACCATATACCCCCTTCTATATTCTATTGTCAACATTTATCTTATTTTCATAAGTTGTTATCTATCTACTAATCCTCTTATTATTAATTCATTTTTAAAAAAATATCAAATATCAATATATTTAGCTATATTCTATTTTAAATTGGCATCAAAAGGCTTTGATCTTCCATAGTAAGTAGACATTGACAAAACCATTTGGAATAAAACATATTTAAATTTTTAAGAGAAAATTCAGTGTTCCTAACGATAGCATAACTTTGAATTTAATTTATGTTTAAAAATAAAAATTAACAAAATATGATTTCTACATGGAAAGGATAGATGTTAAACAAGATGAACATGTATTTTCACTTGTTATTATACACATATATCTCATAAAAATTCAAACTCATTTATTCAATATTACATGTAATTAGCATTAAAATTAGAATCATTCATGTTTTTGAAGTAGCACTATTATTATTTTTTTTTTTTTGAGTTGGCGTCTCACTCCGTCGCCCAGACTGGAGTGCAACGGCCACTCCCGGCCACCGCAGCCTCGACCTGCTGGGCTCCGGCGATCCTTCCGCCTCAGCCTTCCGAGCAGCCGGAACTACAGGCCCGCGCTACCACACCCAGCTGATTTTTTGATTTATTGTAGAGATGAGGTCTCGCTTGCCCAGGCGGGTCTCGAACCCGCGGGCTCAGGCAATCCACTCACCTCAGCCTCCCAAGGTGCGGGATTACAGGCTGAGCCATGGAGCCCGGCTCATCTCTCTACTCTTAAATGATGACACAGTGTGGCGATAAAAGACGTGAACTCTAGAAATAGACTGGGTTTATATCCTACCATTTGCTAGCTCTGCGGCTTCGGGCAAGTTGCTCAACTTTTCTGTGCCTCTGCTTCCCCATTGTAAAATAATAATAATATTAGTAATCATTAAAGTAAGTTCTGAAAACCATCAATAGGGGTGATGGGAGTCTTCAATGGAATTGATATATCCAAAGTGCTTAGAACAGGGCTCTGCACGGTGATCACAATGTTTCTGTGGCCATTTCCATCCATTGGCATAAAGTTCAATCTTGAGAAGGATTCAACAACTCTGTGGGAAAAAGAGCCGTGATGGATTAACATGTCTGGCATGGAGTAAAGGAAGTGACTGTGATTATGTTGAGGTCAGGCAGATGACGTCTATTAATGTTCTAAATTTTTATAATCGCCTCATGCACGTATGGTGAATGGCTTTCTGAGTGTTAAACACATATACCATTTATAAGACATGAAGGTGGAAGCTGGTCAGTTGATTTTCATGGAAACCTCTTACTTTTGAGCTCTACACTGTGCTTGTTTAGATGTTTATAAAATACAGGCAAGGAAAGTTATATTTTGCTCCCTTGATCTAAAAGGTCTGTGCCATGCCTTTGGCATATTATCATTTGAATTAATACATTCAGTTGAGTTCCCTGTAAATGAAACATACTTATGCATGGTGACTAATATATTGCACATTCATCTAAGCTGATGGCGTTTAAAACCTGCTCAAAATAGCAACTGAGAGTTGGATCTGATTTTATTTGTGCCTTTCCAATGTCTGTTGGAAGAACGGGAACATTTGATTTCACAGTATGTAAATGGCTTTGCACAGCTTCTCATTTTGCTAGAGTCTAATTTCCATTGTACTAGGGTTTAGTTTGTCAAACATCTCAATCCAGTTTGGGTGGGGAAAAGAGAAGAGTGAGAACAAAACCCAAAATAGTCTTCTGATTTCCTCTGGAAATGCGGAAGTCAAACAAATGTTACTGATGGATTCCAGTATCTAGTTTCCTGGAATCTGTAATTATGTAATTCGAAGTATTCTTTATAAGGAAAAAAAATAGAATCATTTTCACTGATTCATGCTGTTAATTTTCCCAATTATTCTCACACATTCAGTTCTTTCTCTTTCCTAGTTTCTTTGCTTCCTTCCCACACGTTTACAAAGGAGAACATGGTTTTTCTAAGTATAATTCAGCATTGTCTATAAGTGAAAATATTTTCTTTATTGCTTAAGTAACACCTAATTTATCCACCTTGACTTGGACATCTGAGCAAAACTGTTAGCAATCACATTAACCCTCTAAAGCTTCACCAGATTTGTAAGTGCCATATTCTAGCATGTTCTAGCTCATTCTAGATGCTTAATGGAGAAGGGTTACCTAAAGCTATGGAAATAGTAGTTTAGATAAGAAATATGCCAGTCTTGCTTGCATAATATGCATCAAAACTGGCATTTATGGTGTAGTGGAATAATTTTGGGGAAAGTCAGTTAACCTCACTGGACTCAGATTTTTATTATGAAATTCAGAGGGATTGTTTTAAATGAATTTACTAATTTTGGCTCTCAAGAGCTAAGATTCTGTAACTTTATTCTGTAAAAAATGTGGAACTATTTATGGTCTTAAGTAAGGAATAATAAAATTCAGCTGGGCACAGTGGTTCACACCTGTAATCTCAGCACTTTGGGAAGCAGAGGTGAGAGGCTTGCTTGAGCCCAGGTGTTTGAGACCAGCCTGGGCAACTTGGCAAAACCTCGTCTCTAGAATAAATCATTAAAATTGCCAAGTGTGGTGGTGCATGTGTGTAGTTCCAGCTACTTGGAAGGCCGAGGTGGAAGGATCACCTGAGCCCAGTAGGTCAAGGCAGTGGTGGCTGTGAGCGTGCCACTGTACTCAAGCCTGGGTGACACAGTGAGACTCTGACTCAAAAAAAAAAAAAAAAAAGGTAAGGAGTAATAAAATTATATTCAAGAAAAATTAATATAATAATGGTGAATAGAGCAGTTTGGAGAAGGGAAACTGGATATGAGACATCTTAGCTCTGTCAGAATTAGAGATACTTCCCTTCTGGGCCAGACTTCACTTTTGTTATTTATTTCCATGTCTTAATAAGATGAAAATTTCGGAACACTAACAGAGAACAGTTCAGAGGTTTGACTGCTCTGGTTTTTTTCCCTATAAAATGCAAGGCTGTGTGATGCTCGGAAGTTACTTTTCCCTGCTCTCTGTCTCATGCTGGGCATCCCGGATTATCTGTCCAGGACCAGAACCAAGACAAGGGTATGCAAGGGGGGGAATGGAGGACAAGGACACATTTTCATACATGTTAGTGCTTTGATCTTAGCAGGAATTATAGTCACAGGTCACATTTTATCACAACACTAACTCCACTTGAAACTGTGGCAGAGTAAGAATATTCAAAAGCAAGCAACCATAGCTTCTGCACCAATCTTGCCTTCTCACGGGGACTTTGCCAACAGCACGTGCTTTCCTATATTGTTGTAACATGCATAGGCTGTCTTCTAGGAGGGTTCCTAAACATCCCTGATGTATTTTTTTGGAAGGTATAGACAGGACTCAGAGAATGGTAGTCCCCCCCCCAGCCCCCCACCTTTTTTTTTCTTTGCAAAGAGAAAGAAAATAATTTGCATGGTTATGTCAGGGTTCTTTGGGCTCCTGTGATGGGCAGCGATTGGCAGGAAAGACTTAAGGAAATCCTGAAAGGGGGAGGTTATGGTGAGAATGAAAAGGAAGGGACAGTCAGACAAAGTCTGCACTGTGGGTACAGGAGGAGAAGTGGGTTTGCAGAGTTCTGATGAGTTTGTGTTTGATCATTTTGGGCTCCCAGGAAAGTGTCTCTGTAATGAATCCAGCAGGTTTGGAAGGAAATGAAGGACAGCAGTCATGGAAAGTACGACGCTGGGAACCATGTCTGACATCACTGAGGGAGCGTGTGCAGAATGAAATGGGAAGGGATGCCAGCAGATTCTGCGGGGGGTGTCTGTCTGAGTAATGAGAGGGGGCATGGCCGGAGAAGGTGTGGTCACTGAGAAGGAGGATAGCAAATACAACCAGCGTCATGAAATCCGAGGGAGGGAGGTTCATGGAGAGAGGTGGCCAGTCAGCACCATCGTGCTGCAGGACTGAAATGTTTGTTTTAATATTGAGAAAAACAAGGTCCGCAGACTTTGTAATTAGGAGGTCATAGGTAGATTTTGAGCGAGTTTAAATAAAAAAACAAAGGCAGAAGAAGGCAGAAATTAGATTACAAGAGGATAAGGAAAGGGAAGGTGGAGAATGTAGGCAACTCTTGAGAAGTTTGGTGGGGAAGAGAGAAAGGACAGTATGGTAGAGAGCTCAGTAGGGTAGCAGGGAAAGCTACTTTGCTTTTGCTTGCTTTATTTTTTTTTAAAGCACATGTAAGCATGCTTATGCTCTGAGAGGAAAGATTTAGTAGCAAGAGAGTGATGAAAGATGGAAGCGAGTGAGAGTAATAGATGGAACAATTTCTGGAGCAAATAGGAGGGAATAATTTTAAGTATACAAGTAGAAGGGACAACCAAGAAGACAGAAAGGAAGGAATAAAGGATGAGTGTAGAGAAATTTTGGAACAAGGAGTTCTCATTAGTAGCCTCATTGGTCCCAGGTAATTAAAAAGTAGGGATTTTGCAAAGAGTAAACTTGATGGAGTTGGGCATGGGATTGCATAAAAAGGTATATAGGGGGGGCCCCAAAATCTGGAACTCATTTATAAAAAGTTGTGTATTTATTCTTGCATGTTTAAATTTCAGTCGCCTTCGAAGTCCTCTCTGTTGGATGCAATACACCTACCAAGATGCTTTTTCCACTGCTCAAAACGGTTTTTTAACTTGTCAGTCTTGATGCCTTTTAGTGCTTCTGCCTATTTTTTATTCCACCTCTTCCACATTGGCAAGATGTTTCTCTTTAAGGACTTTTTTCATCCAGGCAAACAAACAAAAAGTCACTCGGAGAGAGATTGGGTGAATAGGGAAAGTGGGGTGTGAGGGCTGTGCCGTTTTTGTTTGTGTGTTTGTCAAAAACAGTTGAATACTCAGTGTGGTGTGGGCAGCTGTGCTTGTAAATCAGTCATCATGAAATGGACAAGTGCATTGAAAGAGTCTCCAAAAAAAAAAAAAAAGAAAAGAGAAAGAAAATTCACTGAAGCCAAATGTAGTCTCTCACAACAGTGTCAGCTGGTACACGAATGCTGATGGGTTCCTCTAGGAACACTTACCTAGTGAAGGGAGTCTGTACCATAAGGGCCCCACCCTCCAAAGGATAATTCCAGTTATAATGGTTGCTTTGAGCAATCCATTATGAGTTGGTAAGGGGTGAATAGGGGAATCGCAGAGTTGCATACAAGGCCCACTTCAGGTTAAAGAACATGATTTTACACTGGAAACATATAATGGATTTTAGGGCTGTTTGTAATGATGTTTCTCTCTAACAACCATCTCTCTCCAGTTATTGTCCTGATTGTACTGTAAGTTATAGCAATTAAAATTCTAAAGTGAATATATAATGTTTCTCAGGAGTTTTCAGTTGTGAGATACTTAAATACAACTTCATGCTGGCTTAAGAAGGATGTAGGGAGCCCTGAACTCTTTCTCTCTGCCTTCCCCTTTCCTTCCCTGCCCAGCTATACCAGTCCCTAAGAGACTCCAAGGAATGCAAATTGGAAATTGTTAACTTTAGGGCAAGTATGTCCAGTGGCCTCAAGAATTAGAGACAGAATTCACACTATAGTCAAAAGAGCAAATTCTCGTCTAAAACGTAAATTACCAATGATTATTGCCAAGAATGGTATTTTCTTACTTGCTGGTTTGAAATAGGGCCCTCATGTGTCTCTAGATTGGATCTGCTCGATAGAACTTCCTGCAGTGTAGACCTATGCCCTCCAAACAGAAGCCAATAGTCACAAGGGTGATTGAGCTACTGAAATGTAGCTAGTGTAACTGAGAAACTGAGTTCTAAACCTTATTTAATTTTAATGACTTTAAACAGTGTCCTTATTGGACAATGCAATTCTACCTTATATTACCAGTTTGGATTTTCTAAAAGATGTAGCACTTCTGATAAGAAATCTTGAAGATTCATCATGGCAGGTGTTTCTTTCTCCATGTGGAGGTGACCCTCATAAATTCTTAAGAGCTGGAACTTTAGGGTCCTGAACTGGTGACACAGAACTAAAGAAGATCTCGTATTTATTCCCTCTAAAGCTTTGTGTAGGGGTTGGGGCTGAGGAGACTTTTCTAAAACTAGAGATGTGCTCTCTATGCCTGATTGGTTGTTTTATAAGTTCATATCATTGTTCATAAAACTGGGTCATAGAAGATAGAATAAATCATCCATTGCGATCAGAACCATCATCCTCATATGTAAGAATAGCAGAGCAAATGTAATTTAGTTTCCTGTTCATGACACCTTCATAGAGTATAAATATAATAACTTGATCTCACTCTATGTAGACAGAGTTGGACAATATTCAAACTAGAAGGGAAAATGGTAGGGAGAAAGAAATATATCAAGTCCATGAATGATGGAGAAGGAAGGAAAGGAAGGAGACTGAGGTGCAGATGGTGTGATATCTGGGAAAGGGATAAGGGGCCATCTGTACTCTGTTAAACTTTTTCTGGTTTTCTTTTTTCTTTTCTTTTCTTTTCTTTTTTTGAGTCAGAGTCTCTCTCTGCCACCCAGGCTGGAGCACAGTGGCACGCTTATGGCCACCACAGCCTCGACCTGCTGGGCTCAGGCGATCCTTCCACCTAAGCCTTTCAAGCAGCTACAACTACAAGCATGCACCACCCCTCTTGGCTAATTTTTTTTGATTTATTGTAGAGATGAGGTCTTGCCAGGTTGCCCAGGCTGGTCTCGAACCCGTGAGCTCAGGCAATCCTCTCGCCTCCGCCTCCCAAAGTGCTGGGACTACAGGCGTGAGCCGCCGCACCTGATTTTTTTGGTTTTCTTGAAGACTTCCTGTCCAGCCGCTCTCTCACCCTGTCCTCCCCAAGACAGGAATGCAGCTAGAGCCAAAGCCAAAGCTCAAATTCATGACAATTCTTTAGGTCCCTTGACTAAGGGAAATGCCAGACTACAAGTGAAATGCAGTTCAAACAGAAACAAAATTTTAAGTGGGTGCTCGGATTAAAAAAAGAAAACTTCACTTTTGTGGTGTGCACATCTTACCCCATGAATTTGCTGTGCTCCTAGATTACTAAAGGCACCTACATTGCACATTCTTGAACAAGAGCCTCCTGGATAGAAAATAAGAGGCTGGAGAAATGTACAGTGTAAATGAAGTGAGATGTAGATTTTTAAAAATCTGCTATCAGGTGCCACCAGCTAAAATGAAATATTATAAAGCTTGTGATTAAGAATGTCTAGATGCAGCCGGGCTCGGTGGCTCAGCCTGTAATCCCGCGCTTTGGGAGGCTGAGGTGAGTGGATTGCCTGAGCCCGTGGGTTCGAGACCTGCCTGGGCAACTTGGCGAGACCTCATCTGTACAATAAATCAAAAAACAGCTGGGCGTGGTAGTGCACGCCTGTAGTTCCGGCTGCTTGGAAGGCTGAGGCTGAAGGATCGCCGGAGCCCAGCAGGTCGAGGATGCGGTGGCCGGGAACAGCCAATGCACTCCAGTCTGGGTGACAGAGTGAGACTCCCACTCAAAAAAAAAAAAAAAAGAATGTCTAGATACCATTAATGCTGTCTTTGCTAGACTGCCATTATCTATAACCAATAGATGCCAAAAGCTGTGTGTCTGTCTGGTGAGTGTGGTCACTTTTTGACACTCAACTGACAGGTTTTGTTGAGTGTTTTTGCACCGATGAGTATGTGTAAGCTGTATGTGTGGGAGACAGTTTGAGTTTCTTGGTTGATTTCAGTAAACTTGCTTCACCCTCCAGAGTCAGTATCAGTGATTCCTGAGTGCGTGTGTGAATTGGGTATTGGCATCTAAAGGTACCCTTCCGGCCATGTTGTAAGGATGATTCTGACCAGGCTATCTGTTGACCAGATACATACTCTGGAGCAACCAGTAATCAGAGTCACTAATGGCTAGGCATTGTTCTTTTTTTGTTTTCCTTTAGTTTGTCCTGTCAAAAATGGTGAGAAAAAGATAACTAATTTAAGTTTGTTTTTTTTTTTGAGTCAGAGTCTCACTCTGTCACCCAGGCTGGAGTGCAACGGCACGCTCAGCCTTCCAAATAGCTGGAACCACAGGCATGTGCCACCATGTCTGGCTAATTTTTCCTGATTTATTGTAGAGATGAGGTTTCACCAAGTTCCCCAGGCTGGTCTTGAACCCATAGGCTCAGGCAGTCCTCTCACCTCAGCCTCCCAAAGTGCTGGGATTATAGGCGTGAGCCACTGTGCCCAGCCTGAGTTAAATATTAGAAAGATTGTGTGCACTAAAGATAATGTATCTTTGTATCTAATATATCTTTAGTAATTGCATATGAAATTTTTAAAATTTTGGTTTCCTTTAAACTAGTAAGGTGGTGAACTAAGGAAGGAGAACTAGACTGGTGACCAGGACTACTGGGCCTGACCCCCAGTTCTTATGCTAACTAACTGTGTGGACTTAGTCAAGCTAATTTACTCGTTTGGGCCTCAGTTTCTTTATCAATAAAAGGAGGCATTTGAGCTCAGTGATCTTCAATCTTCCCTCCAAATGGTTCTTAAAAAAAAAGTCTCATAAATGTTGAACTGAATGACAGAATATGTGTGTTTATTCCGTGTAATGGTCGTGGGACCATAACAGAGTATGATATCAACCAGATCAGCCAGGCATTATAGGGTTGTTACGGTGTCTTTCCCATGTTGATGTGTAGATATCTGTGATTAATATGCTATTTTTAACTTGGAGCACACCGAGATGTAAATAAAATGTAAGCCAGCTCCCATAAATCTGCCTCCATGCCTGGCCCCCAGAGCCGTCATCTCTGCTGTGTAAGGGCTGCGTGGAGTTCAGTTCAGATATGTGTGTCAAGCAAGTCAATTCAGGACTTGGAGACAACAGGGATGCATTGGAGAATAACTAAACCCGTAAGGTAGGATTAAATGTATTTGCTGTGTATTATTTTTACCCTAAATATATGCGATACATTACATTTAGATTATATGTGGCAAGTTTTTACGTAAATGTCTAGTTCTTCCGTTCTAGGGAACTGGGGAGAACCTTTTCCCTATCTAGCTTAGATTGAAATTTCACTTTCTTATATCAGGACCCTTAGTCTATGGTTCTATTTATGTATTTTAACCCTTCCTATCCTCAGGGGATATGTTTCAAGACCCCCAGTGGATGTCTGAATCTTCAGATAGCACTGAAGTGTGCACATACTGTTTTTGTCCTATACACACATACCTGTGATGAAGCTTTATTTATAAGCTGGGCACAGTAAGAGATTGACAACAATAATTAGTACTAAAATGAATATATTTTATTTTGAATATAAATAGAATATATTTAATTACAAAATAGAATGTAGTTTATATATTAATAGGATATAACAATATGCCCATATTACTACTCTTACGCTTTGGGGCCACTATTAAGTAAAATGAGGGTGACCTGAACAGAAACACAGTGCTACTGTGATAGTCCATCTGGTCACTGAGGCACCCAGTAAGTGACTCATGGGCTGGCAATGTCTACACTGTGAATCCACTAGACAAAGGAATGATTCATGTTCCGGGTAGGATCTGGTGAGACGGTATGAGATTTCATCATGCTACCGGAAAGGTGTGCCATTTAAAACGTATATATTTCTTATTTCTGGAATTTTCCATTTAATAATTTTGGATTCCAGTTGACTGTGGGTAACTAAAACTACAGATAAGGGGGTCTACTGTACTAATTCAAAGTGGACTCCAAGTGTAGTGTTTCTTCATGGAATTTCTACATAGCATCACTTCTTCCCAGGAGTTCTGGAAAATTCCCTCACGTCCTGTCCTTTTCCTCACAAGAGCATTTCTTTATTGCATCCATGACACTTTTTCTAGCTCAAGTGCTTTGTTCTCTGTGTGTTGCAGTTCTATGGGTAAAGAATGAGTTGTTTTACAATCCTCTCTTTTCTTACATAGTTTATTGACATGGGTTCAAGGTTAAGTTAGATGAATTTGTCCTGCAGAAACGTGGGTACTGTGGTCACAGCATCTTGTGTCTTCCCGCCTGCTGCCACGCATTGACTTCCAGTTAAGCATGCCCTGCCCTGGCATGACCAGGCACTGGGCCCTTGTCACTCTCATCACACATGTGGTGATGAGAGGGCCGCCAGCAGCTCCCAGGGTCATGAGAGGGTGTAGCCCTGCCATCCTCCCTGTCTTTTGGTAACTGTCCCGGTCATGTTAAGTAGTAGCAGGTGCTGGTGACCGGTCCCACCCACTCTCCTTGGTGTTTAGAGTTGACTGCTAAAAACGTGACAGCAGTAATGCAGGGACCCTCAATCATATTGCTATCCACGGGTGTGTTCATGCATGGATATGCATGGATATGTGTGTGCGCATTTATTCACACCCTCCCCACACCTCTTGCCCAAATAAGTGGGTTATAAATAAAGCAGTCACCCCAGAATCCCCCACCACAGAGAGCCGAGGCTCAAATTTCTTTCCTGGTGCCATTTATGAGAAATTGTCTGTGGCAAGGAGTTGACACATGAGACAGCCACATTATCCACTGTCAACCCCATTTACTCTGACCCCTTTGGTTAGGAAATGAAAAATGCCAACATTTCTCAGGCTCTAAAGTTGGTCCCGACACAGGAGACTTGTGTTGCCACTGGTAAAGCTTGTTAATGAAGGCAAATGAGCCAGGACAGACCCCATCAAGATGGAGAAGTATGCTAATCAGGCCGGAGGTCAAGGAACAGCTGTTGTTTCAAGCAGGTGCTATTCGTTTGTGTGTGACAGTGGCTCTGAAGAGGCTTGAGAGCTAAACCTTGGCTCCTTGGCTTTCATCACAGTCAAGGAAAAGATGAGCTCTCTGGCTGGAGCCTGGTTACTGGTCCAGGAGGTATAAGTTGCCTGGGGATGGTTCCTTTATGTCTCTTGGGCACTTTCCACAGTCATCATCAGCGTCCTCTTCTCATGCCCCTGGCTTTATGGTTCTTCCAGAAGCTCTTGTTTACCATCACAGAAGCCAAGAATATCAACCATCACTTTAGATATGATCCAGGTGACGGCGAGCATTCCACAGAGGAGGAGATGGATGCTGGGGAGAGGAGATGACTTTGTCACCCTCCTGGAATGAGTTTAGTGACAGATGTGGGTGGGAACTTGGTTCTGATGTCCTCATGCCATGATACACAACAGGGTGAGAGGCATTAAATGTAGCTCCACTGTTGGCCATTGCCTCGCTAGACTCTGGTGTGGCCATGTGCTCTTTGAGCTCTGGCTGTCACCATGCTTCCTGGCTTTGGCCCCCTCCCCCACCTTGAGGAGGTGATTCTTCTCTCTCCCTTCTCTTTCTCTCTCTAATTTACTTTTAAATGAACTACATTTTTGAATCTAAAAAAAGTAGCTCCACTGTTTATTAGAGGAGAGAATACTTGTTCCATGTGTAGCTTGAATCTGAGGACAAGGAGATTGCATGGTTGAGGTCCTGAAACATAAATTGGCTGCCATCTGGAATCTCACAGTTTCCCATGCTATTCCCTTTGCTGAGTATCTCCAGGAAGTTGAGTTCAGCTGCCCCAAATACATGGGAATCCATTGGCAGCATGTAGATACTGGTTGAGGTTCTGTGAGCAATCCTGGGAGAGCAGTGGGGACAGGGTATGAGTGTTTGTGTGCTGGGCATAGAAGTTGGCGGGACCTTGTGCTTCTTCTCAAAGACTCAAGAGAGTCAGTGAGGTGGGCAGGATAGTGACTCAGGGTTTGGGAGAGTAGGCGTCTAGACTCTGACCTGGGCTGTCCCCTTGGACAAGTCACATAATCCCTGTGGGCCCCCAGTGTCCTCCCCATAAAGCAAGGGAGTGGGGCCATGGTTTCTGAGATGGCTTCCTGGATCCTGGGTCTCTGGTCCTATGATTCTGGAAGCAGAAGTTTCTAGTGCCCCCAGAACACTCCTTCTCATGTTTTCATTCAGAAACTGTAAGTAAAGGCACTTATATTTCTCATATATTTTTCTTTTATTACAATTGGAGAACATACAAGGTATGCTGTCTCTATACGGTACTGCCAATACAAATTAATAATTTGCAGAAGCATAAACCTAAAACATACACATATTGCCTTTTCATATTCTCTCTCTCATCATGAGAAAAACATCAGGCAAATCCAGTATAGGGGCATTCTGAAAAAATATCTGAGCAGTCCTCCTCAAAACTATCAAGGTCATCAAAAACAAGGAAGGTCTGAGAAACTGTCACAGCCTAGAGGAGACATGATGACTAGATAATGCGTCACTATTGGTTCATTAATTGTAACAAAGTGATAAATGGCCTCATGTATCCCAGAAAGTAATTAGAGATATAATGTTATGAATTTTAAATTTCAGAAGTATGTATGGCAGAAAGAATTTTCATATATTCTTTTGCATGCTATTTTGGGAAATACCTCTTTTATGAAATTTAGTAACTTAAAAACTTTAGTTCACTAAGCTTTGGAAGCTGAATCTGTAGAAAGTACATAATTATGTTATTAAGGTTAAAAATTTAACTAAAATTTGTAGGGAAATCAGCATCAGAGAAAAGTATCCTTGTTTCTGATTCAGCGTCCTCTTTCCTGATTCCTTACTTGCCGTGTGTGACTGATGAGAGACCATAGGCTGACACCATCAAGCGGCCTCCAGCTCACACTGTGGTGGCTTGTCTAGTTTCTAAGCATATGGCTGTGTGAAATTTTATCCCTCCAAGAATCTGTCTATAGTTATAGCCTCAGGAGATGAAACAAATTCGTGAAGACCTGTAATGAGCAAATGCCAGAAGAGGGCTAGATCATTCTACGAAGGTTAGGAATGAGGCAGGAAAGTCCACTGTTATCACCATTAATTTCTGTTGTTTTAAAAATGCTGGCCAAAGCCACACAGGCGAAGAAATGGCATACACTGTAAATATTGCAAAGGACGAGAGAAAATTGTCATTTTGATATAAGACACAGTTCATAGAAACCCAAAGAAACTGAAATGTTTTTAAGAACCAGTAAGTAAAAAGGTCAGTTGCAATATTCCAGATGGGAAAGTAATAGTACTCCTCTCTAGCTGCTAAAAATATGAGATGGGAGGAAAAGGCATGAATAACAGCAACAGACCAGGCTTGGTGGCTCAGCCTGTAATCCCGGCACTTTAGGAGGCTGAGGTGAGTGGATTGCACGAGCCCACGGGCTCGAGACCAGCCCGAGCGACTTGGCGAGACCTCATGTCTACAATAAATTAAAAAAAGAAAAATTGGCTGGGCGTGGTAGCACACACCTGTAGTTCTGGCTACTTGGAAGACCGAGGCGGAAAGATCACCCAAGCCCAGCAGGTCGACGCTGGGGTGGCCATGAACATGCCACTGCACTCCAGCCTGGGTGACGGAGTGAGACTCCAACTCAAAAATAAATAAATAAATAACAGCAACAAAAAAATCCCAAATCCAAAAGTTAAATTAAACAATGTGCAGGATCTGTGAAGGAAACTGTAGAAATTTGCTGAGGGACAGAAAAGAGATTTGAATAAATAAAAACACATGGCTAGTTTCCGGATGGGAAAATTCAATATTGCAAGAATGTTGTTGAATCCCTCTCCATTAACTCAAAGGATGTGTTGATTACAATGCCAATCACAATCCCAGGAGGATGTGACAAAAAGATTCTAATATTAAAGAGACACTTCTCCTTCTGGTTTAAAATATATTGTAATATTTGTAATGATTAAAATATAAACAGTCATCTCAGTGGAATGGAATAGGAAATCTAGAAATAAGCTCAAATTTGTCAATCACAGTCAATCTCTGCATTTATATATAATATATATGTTATACATACAAGTATTTACATATATTGTATTTATATATATATATATATACATACACACATACACATTTTATATGGAATAAGCAGATTTTTTAAAAAAGTAGAACTCAGAAAAAGGAAGTTATATTTCTATGTCCTATTGTATAACAATAAATAACTTCAAAACGAATCATAAGTGTCAACCAAAAATAAACATACAATCATGAAACACTGGAGGAAAATATAGGTGAATGTTTAAATAATCTTGAGATGGAGAAAAGTCTTTCTAATCATGGCACTGAAAGCATAAGCCATAAGGAAAAGATTAAATGAGCATTTCTATAACTTCAGTCTACATAACAAGATGGAAAGGTCTTTTCAATTTTTTCACCCTGAATAATATGTAAAACTTCGATAGGTGATAAAAAATTATAAGGCAAGCAATAAAGTGGGAAACATTTGTAACCTTTATGGACAGTGATTACTATCCCCTGGCTAATATACTAGGGATTATTAGGGGTCTCCAGAAAAACAAAATACGCACACACACACACACACACACACACACCCCTATATATATGTATATAAACACACATGTAAGGGGGGACTCCAGAAAACGGAATTTATTTATTAAAAATCGTGTATTCTTCATGTTTAAACTTCAGTAGCCTTCAAAGTACTCTCCATTTGATGCAATACACCTATCAAGACCCTTTTTCCACTGCTCAAAACAGGTTTTGAACTTCAATTTTGATGTCTTTTAGTGCTTCTGCCATTTTTTGTTTCACCTCTTCCACATTGGCAAAACATCTCCCTTTGAGGACTATTTTCACCTGGGGAAACAAAACAGAAAAGTCACTGGTGGCGAGATCCAGTGAATAGGGAGAGTGGGGCATGGGGGGTCTTGTTGTTTTCATCAAAAACTGCTGAACACGCTCTATGGTACGGGCAGGTGCATTGTTATGGTGAAAGAACCAGTCACTTGTTTGCCACAAAAAACATTCACTGAAGCTGAAGCAGCCTCTCACAACACCATTAGCTGATACACTGATGCCAGTGGGATCCTAGAACACTAATCTAGTGGGGGAAGCCTGGGCTACAAGGGGCCCACCCTCCAAAAAATAATTCCGTGTTTTTTGGGGTCCCCCTCATATATGGGTATGTGTCTGTGTGTGTGTGTGTGTATATGATATTTATATGAATGTGTGTGCGCGCATGCCTGTGTGTATAATGAGATTTATGATAAGGCACTGGCTCATGCATTTATGGACTGAGAAGTTCCACCATCTGCTGTCTGCAAGCTGGAAACCCAGGAAAGGGAGTGATGTAGTTTCAAGGCCTGAGAGTCAGAAAGCCAAGGCCTAGATTCCAGTCTGAGTCTGAGGCCTGAAAACCAGGAGTACCAAGGGCAGGGGAAGAGCCATGTCCCAGCTCAAGCAGTCAGGTAGAGGTGAATTCCACCTCTCTTAGCCTTTGTGTTTTATTCAGGCCCTCAAAGGACTGGATGGTGCCCACCCACACAGGGAAGGCCCTTGGTAGTATTCGGTATACCAATTCAAATACGAATAGCTTCTGGAAATGCCCTCACAGATACACCCAGATATAATGATTAACCAGTTATCTGGGCATTCTGTGGACCCGGCAAGGGCAAGTTGACACAAAATTAGTCATCACAACTAATATGTAAATAACTCTTACAAACCAGTAAAAAATACATAAATAAACCGTTTGATACCAAAATGGACAGAAGACATAAATGGACATTCATGAGAAAAGTGAAGCCAATATCCAGCAAACTCGTGTTAGATTTTTTTACCATCACAATTGATAAAATAAAATGAATTAAACATGATATTATTTTCTCTTGATTGACAGAAAAGGATGATTATGAGTGTTGATGAGTATGTGGAAAACTGGGCAGTCTCATACACTGATTTCATGCCACAAATTGGTACAATATTTAAGGAGGACACTTTAGTAAATGATTGGGTACCATGTTCATTGTTTAGGTGATGGGTAGCTGGATGCCCAGAACTCACCGTCAGGCAGTGTAACAAGTCCCGTGTAATTAAACCTGCACATGTATCCTATGAATCTACACACGTTTGGTTTTTTGAGTTGGCTTCTCACTCCGTTGCCCAGACTGGAGTGCAGTGGCCACTCCTGGCCACCGCAGCCTCGACCTGCTGGGCTCCGGCGATCCTTCCGCCTCAGCCTTCCAAGTAGCTGGAACTACAGGCGCACGCTACCACACCCGGCTAACTTTTTGATTTATTGTAGAGATGAGATCTCACCAAGTTGCCCAGACAGGTCTCAAACCCGTGGGCTCAGGCAATCTACTCGCCTCAGCCTCCCAAAGTGCTGGGATTACAGGCTGAGCCACTGAGCCTGGCCCACAAATTTTTTAAAAAAGAAAAAGAAAACCCTTAATATAATGAATATCTTTTTTTCCCAAGTAATTTCACATTAGGAATTTTCTTCAGAAAGTAATCGTGCAAATGTATTTAAAACAATACACCTTCATTCTTGTTATAATGGCAAATATTTTTTCTCATTCTTGTTATAATATCAGCATATGTTTTTCACAAACATCCATGATTATTTAAATGGAGAAACAAATCAAAACAGTATGTATGCATGAGCCTATTTTTGATACTTAGTATATATTAAAATATATAATAGAAAAATGAATACCTTTCTACTTTAATTTTAATAGTTGGGATTATTGGAGACTTTTAACAATGTTTGTTTACTTCTGTTTTTTAAACACGGACCATGATGTAAGAAAAGAAGCAAAAAAAATTGGAAATATAGTACAACTTTAAAAGAAGAGAAGAATGAAAGGGAAAAAGAAAAGATTCATTGACCCATGGTTACTAGGGACCCGAGGAGGAGTTTAGATTTCAGTATGAAGTGAGGAAGACGTTCACTTGAGAATGGCCTGATCCCCCTGAACTCTGGTGTGCCTTGCAATTCCCTCTGTTATTGAATTTAGGAGTGGAGATCAAAGTCAGGCAGAAACAATCTCTACCACATTCTGACAGAAATTAACAGATGAAAGAAGGCTGTATAAAATAATTGATAGAGCAAGAAAAAGCAGAACCTGCTTATGTTCAGAAAAGATTTCTGATAAAAGCCACTTTTATAAGTCATATCATGTTATGAAATTGACATGGAACAAAATGCCACATCACTTCCCCGACAAAGTGTGAGAGCATTAGAAATTCTGTCGTCTTCCTGTATTTCTCAAGGGAGTGCTATTTCAGTGATCATAAAATTCCCTGTAATTCCGTATTACTTTTTAAGAGGTAACAATATAGATATTTTATGGGACATCTATAAGAAATTACTCTCCCTTATCCCTAAGGAAACTATCGTAGTGTAAGTTCGACAGATGTCATTAGGCATGAATCTCTGAAAATGTCTTTGATCGCTCACATATTAAAAAAAACTACAGAATTATTAAGAGCCCATTGCTTTTATTCTGTGCTGGATACTTTAGTAACAAGGCAGAAACAGATAAGGTAGATGACGATCTGAGCATTAAGGAGCTTATCTTATTTAGCTCCTTGTTGGCTAAAAAAACCTTTCTTATATAAAATTAATTTTATGTGAGGAATTATATATATTACATTTTGATTTATATATTTTTAAATAATGATTTTGCACAGGCAACGTCATGTAGATAGATACGGGGAATTTTTAAAAGAAACTTTAAGTTCCATGCAAGGTATATTTCTGGCTAATGCCTGGCAGTGGAAAGAGCACAGAACTTTCAGAGAAAACCCACAAGTTCGAGTCCCCACTTAACCATTCACTCATTCACTCTCACTTCTTCACTTCTCTGAATCTCGTTTCTCACTGTATTGTGAGAATGAAATCGTAGAGCTGAGGCAGTTTGTCGGCTAAAGGATGCCAAACACAGGAATGCTTATGTAACTAAATCCTGAGCATCAAATTGTATTCTTTATTTTCTTTATTTATTTTTTTATTTTTTGAGTTGGAGTCTCACTCTGTCACCCAGACTGGAGTGCAGTGGCACGCTCCCGGCCACTGCAGCCTCGACCTGCTGGGCTCCGGCCATCCATCCGCCTCAGCCTTCTGAGTAGCTGGAACTACAGTCGCGTGCTACCATGCCCGGCTAATTTTTTTGATTTATTGTAGAGATGAGGTCTCGCCAAGTTGCCCAGGCGGGTCTCGAACCCGTGGGCTCAGACAATTCACTCACCTCGGCCTCTCAAGGCGCGGGATTACAGGCTGAGTCACGCAAAAACAGTGCCTGGATTAAGTCTTCCCCCTATCCCCCAGTAGGGGTCCGGTGTCCTGGGTAAGAAATCAAAGCTTCGCAGAGGAAGAAGGGGTGAGGCTGCACTTGAGTCTTAAAGGACGTAAGGCTACGGGGTGATGGAAATGACAGGGGGCACATTTCCACTGGGAATGAGTCATTAATGAGGAGACTTGTCTACACCAACCCTCACCCTGTGGGTTCTGTCACTAACTATGGCCATGTTTCCTTCTCATGGTTGACTGTTTTTGCTGACAACCAAACCGAGAATCTGTGTTCCTTTTATTTAATGCAAGAAATGCTCTTTCCTCACTCAAGTCTGCAGATACTCAGGGAAGATTCAGGTTGCCTTTCTTTCCCTCCTCATGGCAAGTATTAATACGGGTGGGATGCGGTGTGTTCGCAGGTTGCCTCGAATCGGCTTCATGTGTCTCCACTTGTGCCCGTCCCTTTATCTAGTGGAGGAGGGGAGATGGATAGTTTAGAGACAGGACCGAATACAGAGCTATTTAATGACCTTTTAAAGGCTCTTTTAGGAATTGAGATTTCTACTACCAAATGGTCAAAGACAGAGACAAGAAACTGAACAGTGCTACTCCATCTAAACAATTCACATCTTCACCCAGATCACTGATCTTTCCTTTAATTCCTTCAACCTCTGTCAGAGGGTTTTATTGTATGGGACGGTAATATTAAAATGTAGTTTTTTGTGGACAATTTCTTACTGTCAACTACCGGATCTTTTTGTCTGTTTCCATGCTTACTCTATACTAGGTGCTAACAAATGTTGCCTGGGTATTCTCAAACTCCTGGGCTCAAGCAGTCCTCCCACCTTGGCCTTCCAAAGTGCTGGGATTACAGGCATTAGCCACTGTACTTGGTCACGCTTCCTGTTTTGTATTTAATATACTTCTGTCAATACTTGAAATATTTTATTCAAATTTTGTAATCAGTACTCATTATTTTAGTTTCTTTAGTAAGTATCTCTTTTGTGTCCTTTCATTGTACTTATTTTTTTTAAATTGTCAAACATATGATTATATCATCCTTGCCATTGTCAAATGTGTGATTATACCATCCTTTAAAGAAACAACAAATTATTATCTCCCTTGTCAATATGGTAAACACCCTAGCCTAGCATTCGGGATCTTTCTCAATCCATTCAGAGTCTATTATCCAGAGACTCATTATTTTGTTGGTAATGAAGCATGGGACAGATATTCAGGAAACTTATATTTGAGAATCAGGTGCATTGTTGGTTCTTTGTTTTAATTGGAAGCTATTTAGGATGAAGACTTGGTTCTTGCCATTGGAGCTCATTGATTAGCAGGGGGTAGGGGGGTGGGGAGGACACTGACATTCATTTATTATAAATTATTGCCATAGAATACAATACCTGAAGAGAGAAGAGAGATATGAGAAAATAAAGCACACAAAATCTAGCAGCCACTTTACACCCATTAAGTTGGCTACTATTAAAAATAAAAGATAACAAGTGTTGGTGAGGATGAGGAGAAATTGGAAGCCTTATGCATTGCTGGAAGGATGGTACAGCCACTGTAGAAAACAATATGTTTTCAACTCTCCCCAAAATGAAAACTAGAATTACCATATCATTTAGCAATTCTACTTTTGGGTATATTCCCCAAAGACTTGAAAGTAGGATCATAAAGAGATATTTTTACGCCCATGTCCATAGTCACATTAACCATAGTAGCCAAAAGATGGAAGCAGGCCAAGTATCCATGAATGACCTAAATGGAGAAAAAAAATGTAGTCCATTCACATGATGAAATATTACTCAGCTCTAAAATGAAAGGACATGCTGACAAATGCTGTAACACTCTAAGAACCTTGGGGACACTACGCTAAGTGAAATAAGCCAGATACAAAAGAACAAATACTGCATGATTCCACTTATATCTAGAGCACTCAAATTCTTCATGGAGACAGAAAGTGTAGTGATGGTTGTCAGGGGCTGGAGCTGGGGAAGAGTGAGAAGTTATTGTTCAATGTGTACAAAGTTTCAGTGTAGCCGGGCTCGGTGGCTCAGCCTGTAATCCCGCGCCTTTGGGAGGCTGAGGTAAGTGGACTGCCTGAGCCCGCGGGTTTGAGACCCGCCTGGGCAAGCAAGACCTCATCTCTACAATAAAATCAAAAAATTAGCCGGGCGTGGTAGCGCGCGCCTGTAGTTCCAGCTACTTGGAAGGCTGAGGCGGAAGGATCGCCGGAGCCCAGCAAGTCGAGGCTGTGGCTGGGAACGGCCACTGCACTCCAGTCTGGGTGACAGAGTGAGACTCCAACTCAAAAAAAAAAAAAAAAGATTAATTTAATCTGGCATAATACATTGCTGTCAATTGAAACACATTTTCTGTTTATGTCTTCTACCCACAGACTTAATGCCTTTTTGTCTTAACTAGACATCTATCACACACAGTGGCTGTAACTTTTGCAATTTGAGGTGTACAGCATAGCTAGCACAAACTTATTTTTTCTTCTTCATAATTTCATGGATAGAAGATTAATTATGACCGTAGATGTTCGTAACCTTGGCATACATTATTTTTACTTTCTTTAATAAGTTGAAAATTTTCACCTGTTACTTAAAGAGCATTTTATGGATGGCTTCCCTTTGGCATATCCAGATTACCAGCATCACTATTCTTGTACTTTGGAGCCATTATTAAGTAAAATAAAGTTTACTTGACCACAGTAGTGAGATACTATGACAGCTCATCTAATAACTGAGATAACTACTAAGTGACTAACAGGTGGGTAGTGTAGACAGTGCGAATCTGCTGAACAATTCATGTCCCAGGCAGTATGGAGTGGGACAGCACAAGATTTCATCACAGCATTTCTGGCATTTTCCATTTAATATTTTTGGACTGTGGCTGACTGGGAGTAAATAAAACCACAGAAAGTGAAATTGTATATCCACTCTATCACTATATACCCACTCTGTTATCACTATAATCCACTCTAGCATGCTTCCTTTTATGAGAATTTTAATACCTTTCTCCACAGTCTGTGGTGTTATGTCTGGGGTTTCTGTCTCAATTATAAAAGTTATTGCTTTCCCCATGCTTCAGTATATTCACGCAATAGCAGAGGTGTTCTTGTCAAGGTGTTAAATCCTGTATCCCAGAGGAGTACTTACAAATCAATAAACTTTCCATTTTCTGACTTTATATTCTACCCACACTTGATCCAGCATCTGCTGTCTTCAGCCCCAATTTACTTTAAGGCTTCTGGTGGTATATGTTGGCTAGGTCCTTTAGATATGTTAGATTTTTGTATAATATTGTCTCTTTCCTCTGTTATCAGCTGTTCCATGTCTTTGAATGGCTTGTGTTGTAAATTAAACCTAGTTGTGTCTTAGTATCCAGGAAAGAAAATAGGAGCAGATCCTGGAGTGCGGTGTGGGTGCAGGTTGTTATAGAGGTGAAACTTCTCCATCATCTTCAAAAAGAGGGTAGTGCTAACCATTAATAGATAGGGGTGGGACACTTCTGCAGACTCAGAGAATTCAAAGAAATTTGAGATCTACCAGTTTAGGGATGTATTAACACAGATGTTCATAGGTTAAAAGTTTCCATTTTTGATGTTTTATGTAGGATTTTTGCATCTGTGTTCACAACAGACTAACCAGTATTATTCATTATTGTAATACCTTTTTCAATTTTGGCACCAAGCTTGTGCTGTTTTGATGAAAAATTGGAAAAGTTTCCCCTCATTGTATAGTATTGCTGTTATTTTTTTCTTGAGTATTCAGTAGACTTCATGGGTAAGACTACCGAATATCTTTGTGGGGGTAGGGCATGAATGAGGAGATTTTAAATTACAGATTCAATTTTTTTTAAAGATATAAGATTTGGGAGGGCTCTATTTATTCTTGTGTTAGTTTTGATAATTTGTGTTTCTCTATGATTTTTTAATAATTAATCTAAGTTTTCCAATGTATATCTAAAAAGTTATTCATAATGTGTTTGTGTATGTTTTTAATGTCTGTAAGATTCATATTGATATTTTTTATTCCTGATATTGGTTTTTTTGCTCTCTTTTTCATTACCAAATATGCTCGGGTATTATTAATTCATATCAGACTTTCCAAAAGAACAACTTTTGCTTTTATTCTCTATTGTATGATTGTTTTCTATTTAACTAAATTCTATCACTTTAATAATTCTGAAATAATAGCTTTTTTATTTTCTAATGTCCATTAGAACACTACAATTTTTGAGATAAAGTTCTTTCTAGTTGGCAATATACTTAAGCAATGATAAAATACATGTTTAAATCCATAGTTCATGTATCTTTAAAGCTTTTTAGGTAACTATATACACATGAGCAATGGAATAGTAAGCATTTATCATAAAGCTAGATACTCCTCAGTTTGGACCCTAACTGAATTTCTTTCTTTTTTTTTAGATTCAAAGAGTACATGTGCAGCTTTGTTACATGGGTATATTTATTACTTTTCAGCAATGTGGATGCAGCTGGACGTCATTATTCTAAGTGAATTAACACAGAAACAGAAAACCGAACCGCTGAATTTCTTATTAGCTACACTGATATAGATAAACTAACATATTTCAACCTCAGTTTTTTTGTTTGTCTCTTTTCTAGGTTCTTTGTAAATATTAATTCCATTATGTTATTTATTATCTTTTTGCAAATGTGGAAATTGAAGTGAAGTTAAACTTCCTCTACAAGGTAATATAAAAGTCATGAATTAAATGAGAATGGAATTCAGATTTCTTAACTTATTGCTGAGCTAAAATTGTCCTACTAGGCAATTATTTATGAAAAAAGAAAATAACAATTAGTCATTTTATGGGTTTGCGCTGAAGTCATCACATAGAGGTTAGTCTTCACCTTTACATATTTCTTATAAAACTTATATATTTTTCCTATTTGCACGTTATTATTTTTCTCATGGACTCATCATTTTATATTGTGGTGACCTTTTCATACATCTATTCCTTGATTTCATCTATAAAATTATGAGTTGTGAAGATTTATTCTACTATGCAAAACTTAGGTGTCCTGCAAAAAAAAAAAAAAAAAGATAAACTTTAAAAACAAATGTTGCTCAAATCAAGTTATAATCTTCTTTGGAAAAGTTAAATTTTCAATTTTCCACATTAGTATGCACCTCTCTTGGCTGCTGGCAATTGTTTTAGAAGGGAACTTTTTTGATATTGAAATAAATTAGAAAGATGGGAAAGAAGTAATATCAACTTTTTGCATCTGGATTCTGTACCTTGTGTTAGGGAGTCTATAAATGTCTGATTGAATTTTAAGTTTAAGCACAATATCAAAATATTTAAGAGTGATAACAAAAACAAAACATTAATTCAAACTTTATAATTAAAATAGTAATGTACTCAATCCCATCAAATCAAGTGCTGACATATTAACTCATTTTTAAAATAACTCTTTATTAGTTTGTAACAGTTTATTATTATAATTGCTTTGATTATAATTTTTAGATTTTCAGTTATTTTTAATAGAAAGAAAGGAAGGAAGGAAGAAGGAAAGGAAGGAAGGAATGAAGAAGAAAGAAAGGTCAGAGAAAAGCAACATGACATGATTATACACAACGTGATAGTCCACCAAGGGGAAAATACAAAAGCTGCTACTGAAAGAAGTGACAGTGGATGCTAATCATGGAAACATCACTTACAGCTACTACACATGAAAACAAAAATGTCTTGGGGCCATCAGCATGGATTCACAGTGTCTTTGGTCATCAATAAACCAGGACATTAAGAACTTTTGGGAAAGCTAATACATTTTCAACAGTAGGGAAAGGGACAGGTGCATCCAAAGTAAGAGACTCTGTTAAGGGACAAGTGCTGGGACCATATTACAGACCAAATGGGAGGTGGGAGTGGAGCTTTGTGCCAGAGAAAGACATTGAAGCAAAAACTACATAGATCTGCCCTCACTCCCTTGACCTGGAATAATTTTGTACATATCAAGGAAGAAATGAAATGAAATCTACCTATAAAAATATTTAGGCTTTGATGTAACCTGTATGTTAACATCTATTTTAATCGACAATAGAGATTATAGTGTTTCACTCTGTAAGGAAATACCTTATTTCTAAAGAAAGACCTTAAATCATCTTTAGGGGTAATAGGATAATGCATGAAAGTACTTAAAAGATCAAACTATAATATCCATGATGAAGCTAGGAAAATCCTATATTATGTTTGAACTTTTGACCACTTTACAAAATCTTTTACTTTGTGTTATTATCTTCATTATATATGCACTGTCTGTGGCAAATTTTTAAATATCAGAAGTTGATCCAAAATTCCATATCTGAAGAATTTTCGTTATATCAGTGATGGTATTTAGCAAGAAGGATGTAGTTTTACAAGATTCTGGAGTTGCTCTCAAAATAATCTAATGATTTAAATGAGTAGATAGAGACCTCAAGGGATCCATGACTTGACCAAGGTCATCCAAACAGCCTGTGTCAAAACTAGAAAAAGAATCCACCTCTTGTCTCAAACTTAAATGTGTCTGGTGCATGAATTTCCTACCTAAAATGTTTCAAGTCCCTTCACACACACACACACACACACACACACACACACACACACACACCCCAGAAACAAAGAAACAAGCAAAACAAAGACAGTTTGTGACTAATTGTTCAGACATTAACTCTTTCCCCCTATATCTGGTTTCTTACTGCCTCTCCCTCTGAGAGCAGCCTTTGGCCAAGGCTGGTGTCTGCAAGATATGCATATTCCCAGTAACGAGTCATGACTTGCATAGCTATAAAACTGCTTGCTCTACTGTCCTGTGTGTAGATTATTTCTTTACCTACTGGCTGCCATCAGTGTCTCCTGGGCAGATTCTTTCTTCACCAACTGGCTGCCATTAGTGCCTTTTGTAAGTTCTAATAAACCAATGTCTTCCCCTGCTGGACCTCTGGGTGACTTCTCTGGAATACATAGAGAACCTTACACACAAGCCCTCTCAGATTTGGGGCTACTGTGTTACACATGTCTATATAGCTGAAACCATTTACTTCAAATGATACAATTATAATTATTCCTGTGTGAGTGTATGACCATGAATACATTAAGTTCATGTACGCTGATATCTATAAAAACAGACAGTATTAATAAGAGATGTCATTAGATTATAATATATAATCATTCCAAAATCTTTATGTAGTATTAAGGACTGACAAATCAAGGAGAATGTATAGACATTGGTCAATGCCCTATTTTCATCAATGTGCCTTGTATTCACAAAAACAATCAAATTAAATCTCATAATTACATCATGGACTATGTAGAAAAGATGCTGCCAGAAAGAAAAACACATCCAGGTAACTGACAGACAAACAAAGCAGTCAGATTTCCCAATCGTTGGATTCATTTTAGTCTGGAGGAATGAGAAATGTTCAGTCAAGTGCATTCACTATATCCTTGAGAAAGTTTTTACAAGGCAGTCTGCACCATAGTTTCAAGAACAATTACAGGTGTTATATCAAATTAAATCTAGCCAGAGAAAAGGCTATGTACTCCCATACTTGAGTCCTTATGGATTAACTGTAACTTAACTCAGTAGACAGACAAACTGAAAACCTAACTTAGGAGTATGCTTCTGTGACAATAACTGAGCATCAATCATTCCATCATCCACACTTCAACTACTCCCAGTCAACTAACTGTTCAAACTGTGTCCTAATAAGGTAAATGCTGAGATGTTACCAATCCAACTGTTTCTGTACCTCACCTCCATTTTCTGTACATTACTTTCTTTTTTCTGTTTGTAAGTTTGCACTGACCATACAGCATTCCTGGAACCTCTCTGAATCTGCTGTGGTTATGGACGCTGCCTGATACATGAATTTTTTTTATCTTCCTCAAATAACCTTTCAAATTTGATGTATTTAAAGTTTTTCTTTTGACACAGGGGAGATACTGAATTGATAGAGTGACCCCAGCGGATCCTGCTGCACACACAGTGGGTCTGTGTCACACTTAGGAGTTCTGAGCTTAAGAAAACTGAATCCTTCACGGGGAAATGATGATAAACCTGACCAATCTTTGCACTAAAGGAGACGTCTTTATAATCCTGGAAAGCTAACAAATCCATCTTCTAATCAAGGACTGAAACACTACCTTTACCACTCAAGTCTATTTGCTCATACAAACATTTTTGAAAAGAGAGTCTAGGACAAAAGTTCCCAGTGCCTTCACTCAGAAACCATGAGGAAATGTGAGATCCATGGGAAATTGTTTCCCAACAGGTGGCTGTTGACATTCAGTCATTTATGAATGTGCACAGATTGCTCCACGATGTCAGATAATCATTACATCAGCCACTGTCAATTTTTACTGGCTTGCACCTTGATTTTACCCAGTTAGAGCTTTTTCCTGAGTCATTATCCATACAAAAAGGTGGTAGAGGCAGCAACATAATGAGCCTCCCCTAAATAGCTAGGAAATCAGCCCCACACCCATCAACAACAGCCAGATCTGCCTGGGTAAGACATTCAACAAATCCAAAATTGGGAGGAAATTAACAGTTGGAAATAAGTCTATTCTTATAATAGTATCTTATAAAGAAGTATACAATCTATTTTCTTACTTCTGGTTCAAGGGTTAGAATTTTTAACTATTTGCCCTCTGTTTAAGTGGCAATTAGCATGTTTAAGACTCTGTTATTTTCCTATTTAATTATAGATAATTCACATGCAAAAAAAGTCACCTAATCCCTGATAGTATTTTTAGCTCTTAAAAACTCTGTGCTTATCATTATAATGTATTAACAAACAAGAAAGAATTTTAATAGAGTATAACATAAAATAAGGATTTAGCCGAATGTTTCCTGCCTTATTTCTTTTGTCACTATTCTCAGCAAGGGCTTGCTTAAAATTTTCTTCTTAACACAAAGGACAGATAGGGATATTGCTTAATTGTCAAGTCAAAAATGAAACTCTGGAAAAGAGATACTTCTGCACCAATTGATATCAGTCTTTCATCTAAGTAGCTCTGACATTTTAGATACAAGGTACGTAATTTCTGATTTGACCAATTTCTAAAATATTTTAGTTTAAGTAGCATGCAGGATTTTTCAAGATTTTTTTTCATTTACTGATACATGCTTTGATTTCATATTTGTACATGTAGTCTTCAGAATGGCAGTGACATATTTGCAAAAGATACATGTTCATAAATCAATTAATCTTGCTTATAATCTGTTTTACACTTGAGGATGGAATATAAAGCACAGTTGTTATGGTCGGAGTAATGTTCGGCTGCTCCCCCTGATACCAATAAATCAAAGAGGCAGAGAACTAGTCGAAAGAAGTTTATTTCTGAGTTTGAATCCAAGGAGCAGAGCCAGACCCGAGGTCTTTCTAAAATGGTTCTGCTCATCCTCCAGGCTTTTACAGTTCACTTTTGTAAGTCCAGAGTTGTTAGTACCTATACATTACCCACGTGACCAGCAGAGCATTGTATAAGACTTGAGTTTCAGCTGCATTTATTGTTAGTGACACTTTTTGGTCCAGACTTCCTGGTGTCAGGTATCAGAGGTATCTCATAGCTTTTATCAGTAGGGTCTGGTAGAAGCGTTAATCAAGCTTACCATTGTGTAAAGAGAGTTTACAAGGCCTAAGACATCATACATTATGCAAAAGTTATACAAATCACAAAACTTATGATTACATTGATGCAAAAGTTATATAAATCACAAGGCTTACCATTACATTGATACTATATTATTCAAACTTATAACCACTCAGAAAAAGGGAGTAAATGGAGATTTGCATCTTTCAGTTGATTGGGCATAGTCTACAGGGAAGTCAAGGATCCCCTGAAGTCACTTACTGGGAGAGCATAGGAGATAAGGGGAAGCGCACCTTTTATATGCTCTCAGGAATATTGTACAGGAATGTACAGGAGTGCTTGCACCCTGGCCATGCCTTTCTCTAGGGGCTATGACAAAATAGACAGACATTAGTGGGTCTCTGTATCAATTCTAGCACCCAGCATAGACAGATCTGAATTAAAGTGAACCTTCAATATGTGTCAGTTGACTGAATTAATTTGGGATGTGTAATTGCATGCCTGTGCTTATCACAGTTTTTAGTGTACAGAGAGAAGGAAAGAGTCTAGACCTCTGAATCCAGAAGATAAGAAGAGAAACCGGCTGGGTGCGGTGGCTCACGCCTGTAATCCCAACACCTTGGGAGGCTGAGGTGAGAGGATTGCCTGAGCCCAGGGGTTGAGACCAGCCTGAGCAACATGGTGAGACCTTGACTCTACAATAAATCAAAAAATTAGCTGGGTGTGGTGGTGCACGCCTGTGGTTCCAGCTACACGGAAGGCTGAGGCAGAAGGATCGCCTGAGCCTAGCAGGTCGAGGCTGTAGTGGCCATGAGTGTGCCACTGCACTCCAGCCTGGGCGACAGAGTAAGACTCTGACTCAAGAAAAAAAAAAGAATAGAGCGGAGGCCAGGTAAGGTGGTTCACACCTGTAATCCCAGCACTGTGAGAGGCCAAGGCAGGAGGATTGCTTGAGCCCAGGACTTGAAGACTATCTTGGGCAATGTAGGGAGATTTCACCTCTACAAAAAAATTACAAAATTAGCCAGGCATGGTGGTGCATGCCTGTTGTCCCAGGTACTGGGGAGGCTGAGGTGGAGGGATCACCTAAGCCCAGAAGGTCAAGGCTGTGGTAAGCCGTGATCATACCATTACATTTCATCCTGGGCAACAGAGGAGTGAGACTTTGACCCC
>CAUYQG010026458.1:0-20983 GCA_963574415.1 Tarsius wallacei
AACTACTCATCTACTTTCTGTCTCTATGAATTTGCTTATTCTAGACATTTTCTGTTAGTGGAACCACACAATGTATGGCATCGTGCGTCTGGGTTCTTTCACTTATCATAATGCCTTCAAGGTGCAGTCATATTGTTACAGGTATCGGTATTTCGCTTCTTGTTATGGCAGGATAATATTTCACTGTATGGATATGCTACGTTTTGTGTATCCATTCATCAGTTGATAGCCATTTGGTTGCTCTATTTTGGCTACTCCAAGTGACGCTGCTATGAATTTCATGTACACGTTTTGGTGTGTATGTGTTTTGTTTTGTTGTTTTTGAGTTGGAGTCTTACTCCATCGCCCAGGCTGGGCGTGTGCTGCTTTCTTCTAGGGCCTCTTCTGTTTACTGTTATGCCTGAACATTCCAAAATCTAAAGCCAGACATTTCACAGAACAGTTTCTCTGCAGGTCCTCAGACGTGCCAGCCTATTTATCGACTGCTCAAGTGATCCGTGCAGCCGCAGGCTCCGCCTGCTCTCGCTTGGCAGTGGTGCTGCCTGTCTGATGATGGTCCCAGCCCAGTGACGCTGTCGTCTGCCAGCCCTGCACAAAGGGACAGCAAGGCACAAGGACAAGCACGTATGAAGTACAGGAGCGGTCACGGTTTGCTCACCCTTGAATCTGGTCTTCAACTATCTCCCTGAGCAGTTTAGAAATATGGGTCAGCGGCTGGTGCCAGCGTGCCGGGGGGATATCTGTGGGTGGACAGAGAGAAGTCAGACCGGAAAGAAAGAAAAGTCAGACCTGCAGTTCAGAGCTGAAGAGCTGTGGAGAAACACCCATCTGTCTGGCCCTGGAACCCACACCATCACCCTCATGCTCTTCCCAGCCAGCCTCTCTCAGGCCTGGAGAAGCAACATCCATCAATGTTACACAGAGCTGATGCCCAAGGGTCCTTAACTCAGGTACATGGATGCAAGTAGAGAACGCACAAGCAGCCTACCCTGATTTGGAGAAATGCCGCGTTGCAATGCTCCAGGTCTCTTTTCTACCTATCCAGCCCCTTCTCCATTACTAATAACGTATAATTTCAAAACACATGAAGACTAAAAAAAGCATCCAGCAAGGAATTAGAAATGGATGTCTCACTGTCTTCCTAGGGTTGTGTTAAGTTCAAAATATGATCTCAGGTTTACAATGAAAAAAGTCCAGAAAAAAAAAGTAAGTGGGTAATGTGCAAGCAAATGTCTTTTCTTGAGTTAGTTTTTTGTGTCTCATAATCATGCTGTGGTTTTAAAGATATCTGAGCATGCACATATCTGCTGTTTGAAGCCACATGTGAAAAAGATCCTCACGTAGTGACAGACTCTGTAATCAGATACACAGGAAGGTGATGCAGGTGACAGGGACACCTCACTGCACACGGGCTCCAGACTCAAGGGCCACACCCACCCTTCCCCCTTTTAACTCCCACAGCCCTTAATTCATAGCCTTTCAAAGATAGTTTTCATTTTCTTCTTTTTATTAGTTGTTTAGATATTTATTTTACTTGCTCTCTTCTTGTAGCTTCTGGATAGGCCAGGCTGGTCAGTGACCAACTTTTCTTTCCCTCCTGGACTTCACAATGGGCACAAAATAAATTTCCAAAGACAGATTATACTATGAACAAACATTTCTTCAATTTGTGAATATACATTCTTTTTTTTCCAAAAGGGTTATGCAGACAGCTGTTCTAGGAACTAGCACAAAAGGCTCCTGTATCCTGCTTGAAGTCACTGGTTTATTTGGGGGCATAGACCGAGGCTAGTCACACCAACGAGAAGGCCGAAGGCTGCGTTCATGCCCGTGTACCCCCGTGACCTTCTCTTTCCGGCTTTCACGCCTTAACCCACAACTCCGACTCATGTTTCAAGGCTCGTTCAACCTCCCTGTGCTCGGACTTGAGCTGTGCTGACCTGCCCTAAGCTGTGAGGTGCGCCCCAGGAGAGCGAAGTCTTAAACCTTCTGTCTTGTCAATGCAGTTTTCCTGCTGCAGCCCTATGGCCTTCACAAAACCGCCACCCAGAGATCCCACCAAGACCATCACCAGCCCCACCTCCAGCATCTGAGAGGCCACTGTCAGGTGGGTCACTTTGGGGGAGGACCTACGTCTTCCAGAAAAAGGAAGAGGAATTTAGATTTTGTAAAGTGCTCTGAAGCTGTGAATCATTTCAAATCATTTGAGTTCCACAAATGAATCTACTCACTCAAGTCTCAGGAAAAGGGCAGGCCTAAAATGGCATGAAAGGGAAATGCACTGGCCCTTCCTTCCTTATCTCTTCTTCCACGCTCAGAGAAGACACCTTCCTGGATGGCATGCTGTGCTCCTGCCAGGGTTGCCTTCCCTTCAGATTTTGGACTTTAGAGGGAAAGAATGCGGTTGCTCTCTATTCTGAAATGTTTCCTAAGCACGGGCACATTTCCAGATCAGCGCCAGCCGAATGGAGGGTGGAGCCATGGCTTCTCCAAGTGAACATGGCCTACAGAGGCGGCAGCTGAAGTCAGAAGGGGCTGCGGGCTAGGTCCTCTATTGGATTCTTTAAAGATCCAGCCCTTGAGAAATTTCCCCTAAATTTCCTCAACTTCATCCATCATTTCATCTTTTCTTCTGCAACAAGGCTGCACAGAGCAGAAAGGATGAAAAACAAATAAATGTGCTGTTTTATTCTGACTCAGCCAAGCTGTGGCCTATTCCTGGCACTGGGTGGACTCGGTTGGCACCAGCAGAGACTGTGTGATCTGGAGACCGCCAAGGCCTAGCCAGAGGCCATTTTTTTCTTTTGGGACGTGATCACAGGGAAGCCCAGCAGATTTTCGCATCAAAACCCACAGAATGTGACACCCTGGGGGCATAAAGGGGTCCTAGAAATAACCAGTCTGTGTCCCTCGCGCTGCAGACAAAGGCCTGGGAGGCAAGGGTTAGGTTGGTGCTCCTTCCCAGAAATCATCCTGATACACTCACCTGGGGGGCGCTGCAGCAACACCACGGCAAGGGCTGGAGACGCATACGGAAAGTAGGTCTTGAGTGCAAACTTCAGCTACAAGAGGACAGGGACAAACAGTTCCAGAGAGCATGAGCATTAGGGCCAGAAGGGCTGTGAGGAAAACACAAACTCTTGAGTCCTCGGCCCAAAAAGGACCCACCATCACTAATATGGCCAGAATGTTTTCCTTAAACATTAATTAAAAAAAAAATGCTTCCAATAACCTTATAAATATTTTCTAGGAAAATGAACCCCCCCCCCTTTTTTTTAAGTTGGGGTCTCACTCTGTCGCCCAGGCTAGAGTGCAGTAGCACATTCATGGCCACTGCAGCCTCGACCTGCTGGGCTCCGGCAATCCTTCCGCCTCAGCCTTCCAAGTAGCTGGAACTACAGGCGTGCGCCACCACGCCCAGCTAATTTTTTTTTTTTTTAAATTATAGAGACTAGGTCTCGCCATGTTGCCCAGGCTGGTCTCAAACCCGTGGGCTCAGGCAATCCACTCGCCTCGGCCTCCCAAAGTGCTGGGATGACAGACAGAGCCACTGAGCCTGGCGAAAAATGAACTTTTTAAAGTTTAGAACTTAAGAAAGTTTTGCTCTTCGTGTCTTCACCAGAGTTCTCTGCTTTCCATGAGTCCAACTAAACAAGTCAACCTTCCATTCCAGGGAGAGCTGCCAAAACAGAATTCCAGGACGGCATCTTAACACAACAAAAGCAGAAGAGAACATGGTGCTCACACTCAAGGCCAAAGAGCAATAGCTATCCATGCCCCAAAGGCACAGCATCTTTGAAGTACTTTTTACAATCTGAGGTAAGTTCCAGAAAGCATGGAGTGCAAGGGCTTTGCCTATACAATGTGATGAGTGCAGGGAAGTGTGCAAATCCATGTGACCATCACCCCATGAAGACACAGAATGTTTCTATCACCCCCAAAATTCCCTTGTGATTGACTCTCAACAGTCAATCCCTCCACCTCACCAGGGCAACCAATGTTTGGATTCTGACAAGAATTTACATCAGCTTGCTTATCCTTGAACTTCACGTAAACAGAATCATGGAGTGTGTATTCTTTTGTGTCTGGCTTCTTTGGCTCAACATGTTTTTTAAAGATTCACCCATATTATTGTGTATGAGGAGTGCATTCTCTTTTACTGCTCAGAGCAGTCATTCTGTAATATACATAATCTGTTTGTCCACTCTCCTACTGATGGGCATTTGGGCATTTCCGGTTTGGGGCTATTATGAATAAAGCCACGGCTGACATTTATATCTATGTCTTTTTGTAGACACGTCTTTGTTTCTCTTGGGGGACTGCCATATGAGTAGAGTCACTGGTCCCAGAGTGGATGCTTGTGTAACCCTGTAATGCCATACGGTCCTGTAGCTGTCCCATCTCATGCCCACCTGCCATGTCCTTGAGTTCTAGTCACTCCACACAGTCATCGACATCTGGAGTTGTCAATCTTATTAATTTTATCTGTTCTAGTGAGTGTGAAACATTACCTCAGGCATGCTTGTTTCCATGCTGCTTTCCTGTGAGGTTTCCTAATGGCAAATGATGCTGAGCAATTTTCATGTGTTTACTACCAACTTAGATATCTTTTCCGAAGTGTATATTCAAGTCTTTGGTTCATTTTCTAAAAACTGGGTGGTTTCTTCTCATGTTATAAGAGATCTTCATGCTTCTGGACCCAAGTCCCCTGTCATATATGTTACAAGTATTTTTTAATTTATATATATTACAAATACTTTCTCCTAGCTGATGGCTTGTTTTTCATGTTCTTAATGACACCTATCAATGAACAGAGGTTTTAAATTCTGATAAAGTCCAACTTATCCATTTTTCCCATATGGCTATTGCTCCTTTTTTCGCAACCTTTCTAAGAAATCTTAGATTGCCTCAATGCCAAAAGATATATCTTCCTATTTTCTTCTAGGATCTTTATAGCTTTAACATTTGTGTTGAAGCCTACGATGCATGTCAAATCAATGTGAGTGCGCTTGTGAGACAAAAGCTGAGGCTCATTTTTTCCTCGTGGACATCTGGACATTCCAGCACCATTTTTGCAAACTTTCCCATCTCCACTGAACTGCCTTGGCATCTCTGTCAAAAACCAAATGACAGCATATGCATGGGTCTAGCTCTGTCTTTTGCCAGTACTTCACTGCCTTGATTACTGAAGTTTAAATCTTGAAATCAGATAGGGTGAGTTCTCTCATTCTGTTTTGCTTTTGTTTTTCTTTTTGAGTTGGAGTCTCACTCTGTCACCCAGACTGGAGTGCAGTGGCCGGTCCTGGCCACCGCAGCCTTGACCCGCTGGACTCTGGCGATCCTTCCGCCTCAGCCTTCCAAGTAGCTGGAACTGCAGGCGCGTGCTACCACGCCCGGCTAATTTTTTTTAAATTTATTGTAGAGATGAGGTCTCGCCAGGTTGCCCAGGCGGGTCTCGAACTCGCGGGCTCAGGCAATCCACTCACCTCAGCCTCCCAAAGCGTGGGATTATAGACTGAGCCACCGAGCCTGGCTTGCTTTTGTTTTTCAAAATTGCTCTGGCTGTTGCAGAACCTCTGCATTTCCATATAAGTTTTAGAATTTGCCTGTCAATTTCCATTTTAAAAAAGGTCTGCTGGGATTTTTAGCTGGGATTACACCCAAGCAATAGATCAATCTGGGGAGAACAGACAACTTAACAGATCATGAATATGGTTTCTTGCTCCTTATATTTATATTCAAGTCTGCTCTAGTTTCTCTCAACAATGAGATAAGTTAGTAGTTTTATAGTTTACAGTTAGTGATCTTAAACATCTTTTGTGAAATTTACTCCTAGTATTTTACATGAGACTGTGGATTTGTCCATTTCTTCCTTTATTCCCATCAGTTTTTGCTTCATGTATTTTAAAACTCTATTATTAGGCACATATACATTTATACTTGGTATTTCTCCTGATAAACTGACCATTTTGTCATTACTAAATGTCCCTCTTGGCCAGATGTGGTGGCTCATGCCTGTAATCCCAATACTTTAGTAGGCTAAGGAGGGAGGATTGCTTGGAGCCAGGAGTTTGAGACCAGCCCGGACATCACAGCAAGATCCCACCCCGGAAAGAGGGGAGGGAGAGAGAGAGAAGGCAAGTGGAAGGAGAGGAATGTCCCTCTGTATCTGTGGTAATCCTCTTGAAGTTGGCTTCCTCTGCTGCCAGCCTAGCCACACCAGCTCTTCCACGCTGATTGTCTGCATGACACGTCCCTTTTCTTCCCTCTACTTTCAGTCGACCTGTGTCTTCATAACCAGAACGGGTTTACCGAAAACAAAACATAGCTGGGTCTTGGTTTTTTACGCAGTCCAACATCTCTGCCTTTTTACTAGAATATTTAGTTAACTTTCATTTAACCTGTAACTAATGTACCTGTTGGTAGGTTTGGGATTAGGTCTAATTCTTGCCATTGCTTTATTTTGTCCCCTCTACTTTTTTGTTCCTCTGGCAGCCCAGCTCTGTCTTTTGACACCTGAAGTTGATCAGATGATGCCTGAGTTCTGGCCACCCTGATCCCCAGTCCTCTCCTGGCCTCAATGAGCACCATCGGGAAAGAAGCAGAAGACTGTTCTGTGCAGTTTCCCTCTCAAGGCTGAAGGCCCTCCAGGTCTGTCTGCTTTCTGGGGGCTCTCTAGTGCCTTCAAATCAATGTTTAAAAATATCTTCCCCATGTTTGTCACTTTTATCTATAGGAGATCTAGTCCAGTCTACTACCAGACTCTGCCACTGCTGGAACCAGAACCTGACCTGGCTGGCTGTTTGCAGGAGCCACCGTACAAGCTCAGAAAAAGTGGCTTCTCACACCGATCTGGATTCTTTTCCTGCTGTCTGACGGGGCACACTGATGGAGCCACACTGTGTTCCCCGGGTGGAACAAAAGGGCAAGAAGGAGGAAAGGGCAAGAAGAGCGAGGTGCCCGGGAGGGAAGCATTTCTGGCCACAGGACGAGTGGATGGCCAGGGTCGCTTATCTGCTGATGGTGGGAGTGCAGATGGGCACCAACACTGTCGAAATCAACTGGACAGATCTACTAAAGCTGCACCTCTGCACACCTGACCACCAGATACTACTTCTAAGTGTCTATTCCACAGTACCCACAGCAACAGTGTTTGTACCAGAAAACAAATCTGGAAATGCCCCAAATGCCCACCAAGAGAAAAGTGGATATGCTGTACACTGCCATATATTTTCACAACGGACTACCATACAACTACCACCACAGCCACACCCAGCAACACAAAGGAACCTCTGTGCAGTGCTGAGTGGAAAAAGCAAGTCTCAAAAGATGAATACAGCATGCCACTCTTGTTTTGCTATAAAGCACAAAAACAACCAAAACAAAACAAAACACGTAGTTTAGGCAATCACATAGACACGATCAAACTATTTTCAAAAAAAGCGAAGAAATAAACAAAATTCAAGCCAGTGGTTATCCTAGGGGAGAAAGGCAGGGATAGGACAGAGAAGCACGTGGATGGGTGGACGCCCTTATCACGAGTGTCCAGGTTTGTTGAGTTCATCGATGCTTGTTTTATTAAGAGTAAATGAACGAATGAAACACAGAAAGAAAAGTGGGTCATGTATTGACCAAATGTGACAAGATGCCAAGCACGAAGGATTATGATTAGCTAAAAATGGGCTCCCAAGAAAGCAGGAGGTCAACAGGTGAGAAAAGCCGTCAGCTAACAGGGCAGGCCTCAAGAACAGCTCCAGGAAGAGGAGCCAACTAAACTAACAGACATGAGACATGAGAAGGCATCTGCAAAGCTGAGAGGCCGAAGCTCTCCTGTTCTGAGTCAAAGGTGAGGGCACTGAATCCCTGTTTCTTTTTGGACCCTGCCTTGCCCCCCCACCACAGGACCTCGTGTGTGGCCCCCAGACACATGGCGCCCGGTCAGGGTACGATTCTCAGTTAAAAGTCACTGCAACTCCAGGCTAAATCTGGAGTACCCAAGACCAGCAGGGAGACTCAGGCAGAGCTAAGAAGAAAGACAGCCTGAGGCTGGTGCTACAGAGCAGAGCTGCTTCCCTGAGGTCTCTGCGCCAGCCCTGGGTATTCCCGGAGTCCAGGGGCTTGCCGGAGGTTAGCTCCTAGTTGAGAATAAAAAGAATGTCCAAGGGAGGATGAAAGATATTTATAGCTAAGCCTCAAAATAATCATGAGGGCCAGCCAGTGCCTTTCAGCTGAGGTCTCCTCCCAAATTCCAGGCTGGTACCATTGATAACATTGTTGGCCACAGTCTAGCTAACTTCCCCCGGGGAAAGTGAGGATGGAAAACAAAAGCAATCATACGTATTTCTTGTTGCCTTCAAAGTGGAAACATCTGCTAAAACCCGAGAGGCTTCCTTGGCAAGGGGTGTGTGGGGCTTTAGTGGAGTCCAGCACCACAGCTCTGCTCTCACAAGGTAACTGCAGAGCATCATAAGGGACCACGACACACTCCTCGGGATGACGTGGGGCCACAGTGCCACTCTGAATGGGCCAGGCACCGCATAAGCATTAAGTTTGTGGGCCTCAAATCAAGGCCAGCAAAAATACCCAAAGGTGAGGGCCAATGGTAGCAAAGGTCCCATTTCTTTTTTTTTCTTTTGTGTTGGAGTCTCACTCTGTCACCCTGGCTGGAGTGCAGTGGCACGCTCCCGGCTACCACAGCCTCGACCTGCTGGGCTCCTGTGATCCTTCCGCCTCAGCCTTCCAAGTAGCCGGAACTACAGGCACGTGCTACCACGCCTGGCTAGTTTTTCATTTTATTATAGAGATGAGATCTCGCCAAGTTGCCTGGGCTGGTCTCGAACACGCGGGGCTCAGGCAATCCACTCGCCTCGGCCTCCCAAAGTGCTGGGATGACAGGCTGAGCCACTGAGCCCGGCCAAAGGTTCCATTTCACGTGACTGCATCTAACACGCCTCCTGGTCACTGCCATGCTTCCGTCCTCCTCTACAGTGATTCAAGCCTTTCCCAGTCCCTCCCACCACCTCTTTTCTCTCCTGAAATCCAGTTCGCGATGGGATCTCTGATAGGAATGAAGACTCCCATGAAGACTGTCCAGTACTGCTCTGTGATAAACGACATTTCCTATTCAGCACATGCCACAGAGGCCCCAGGGTGCCTGCTGCTGGACAGGGAGGGTCGGACCAGCCAGAGGCACTGTGCCCCATGCAGCAGACAGCACACAACACAGCATCAGGAGGGGCAACCTCCTGGTGACACACGCTGGCATGACAGGGCCCTCAAACACAACAGCAGACAGACGTTCTGGGCACCAGGGTGCTGGGCAGACAGAAACCATCTCGATTTACATCCAGTTAAGATGGTCTCACCTCTGCTGGGCACTCCTTTGGAAGCTTTCTTCGTTAGCAAAACAGTCCATCGAAATGGCTGAAAAGAAAGTGCTCCTTTCCAAAGTACTCTCACCTGCGTGCTTTCTCTCTCCAGAGCGTCCACGAAGCATCGTGTGAATACCTGCATGGCAGCGAGCACCTCCGGGGCTCCCTCGGTCTCCAGGAGCGTGTACCTGAGCAACAAGTCAGATCACAACACCGTTAATGAGTCATCTGCTGAACACATGAGCCTGAGCTGGTAAGGACAGGGTGGAAACCCTCTTTTTGTGCTGTAAGCTTCAGCAGGAGCTCAGCTCATCAGATTTCAGGCCTCATGAAGGCAGGAGAAATCTGTGCTCCCTTTTCTAAATGCTCTCTGTAAAGCTGAAGTGCACAGAGCTCTCTTTCTTGGTTCGTAAATTACTGAGGACTGCAAATCCCCGCTACATCAGCTTGTGTACTCTATGCAAATATCTTCACGGTGTAGCCCTGGACACATGACATCAGCAGTCACACTCACAGGCAGAGACAAAGCTGCTCAAAAGACAATTTACTTTTTCTTATGTTTAAGCCAAAAATAAATAAATAAATAAACTCAAACTTCGCTAGCTTTAGACTGAAAAGTGTTCTGATTTCTTATTTCTTTTACTCAGCTTAAAATTTGGTAAGTCTCAACACTCCCAAGCACTCTGGGAGGCTGAGGCAGGAGTTTGAGACCAACATAGCAAGACTCTGTCTCTACAAAAAAATTTTTTAAATTAGCCAGGTACGGTGGTATGCCTGTAATCCCAGCTACTTAAGAGGTTGAAAGGGGAGGATTACTTGAGCCCAAGAGTTCGAAGCTACAGTGAGCTATGAGGAGGGACCCACCCAAAATACCACAAATTACCTTTTGGAGGGTGGGCCCCTGGTAGTACAGGCTTCCCCTACTAGGTAAGTGTTCTGGGATCCCATCAGCATCAGTGTTGTTTTAAAAGGCTGCATTCAGCTTCAGTGAATTTTTTTTGGAGATCTTTTAACACATTTGCCCATTTCATGATCAATGACTTACAAGCACACCATGCTAAGTGTTCAGCAGTTTTTGACAAAAAATGGCATGACCCCCATGCCCCACCTTTCATATTTACCTTTTCTTACCCCCAGCTACTTTGTTTTGTTTCCCTAGATGAAAAAAGTCCTCAAAGGGAAATGTTTTGCTGATGTGGAAGAGGAGAAACAAAAAATAGCAGAAGCACTAAAAGGTATCAAAATTGACAAGTTCGAAAACTGTTTTGAGCAGTCTCAATAGGTGTATTGCATAAGATGGAGAGTACTCCAAAGGTGACTAGAGTTGAAACATGTAAAAATAGGTACACAATCTTTATAAATAAATTCTGGGGTTTTTTGGTTCCCCTCCCCTAAGATCATGCCACTGCACTCCAGCCTGGGCCACAGAGTGAGACCCTGTTTCTAAAAAGTTAAGAAACAGAAGATCAACCCTAGCGGTGAGTTGTTATTGTAGGGCTGGAGAGAGCCGATAGAAGCCTGTTGCAGCAACCATGAAAAAAGCTAGAAGCACTCTTAGGGCTGGGCTCGGTGGCTCAGCCTGTAATCCCAGCGCTTTGGGAGGCCAAGGTGAGTAGATTGCCTGAGCCTGTGGGTTCGAGACCCACCTGGCCAACTTGGCGAGACCTCATCTCTACAATAAATCAAAAAATTAGCCGGGCGTGGTAGCACGCACCTGTAGTTCCAGCTACTCGGAAAGCTGAGGTGGAAGGATCGCCGGAGCCCAGCAGGTCGAGGCCGCAGTGGCTGGGAGCGGCCACTGCACTCCAGTCTGGGTGACAGAGTGAGACTCCAACTCAAAAAAAAAAAAAAAAAAAAAAAAAACAATCTTAGGTGACAAGCAACCGCCCAGTTTATGAGCTCCTCATCTCTTGTCATCTGTAAGAATACAAGAAGTATTCACATTTTCTAAATGAAAACGCAATGTGTTGCAAGAAAACATGCAGGGTATATTTTGCCTTTCAGAAGAGCTCTGTTAAGAATGGCTCTATTTATTTATTTATTTATTTTTCTTGGCTTTCTGCGGCTTTAATGTCTTTTAAAAAGACTGGTCAGCCCTCATGTGGCGAAGGGAGCACACTACTACCTTTTATTCTGAGTGGAGAAAAATCTTACATGAATATTTCATGACATTAATATCTAACTCAATTCTGCTTTTGTATCACTATCATTAGCATTTTAAAAGGTTAAAGAAAAGAAAGTTATCTTAAGTCTTAGGCACTGGCCTTTAAATATACACTGACTTTGGAGATCTTACCTCTAATTACCAAAAAGCTCAGAGGATTAAGAAGGAATTGGAAAGTCTAACTTCCAATGGTATGGCCAGAGACTACTGCAAAATTTTTCATTCGTGTTTGGAAATGGAGCATTTTTAGGTCCATGACTAGCAGAAAAAGCAAGACATTCACCTGAACATCTCGTCAACAATCCGGAATATGGCAGGGTGGCAGGCTGCTTGAGGCTGTGGAAGGAATAGATTGTGAGAGCTTGCTGCTATCAGGTGAAGGACTTGTCCAGAACTGCTGATTTCTGAAAAATGGGCATATTCCTTTGGGTTGGAGAAAAGAATCACCCATCAGCATACTGAAAAAACCCCACATACAAGTCTGAACAGTGGTTCTCTTTGAGCAGGGGATTAAGGGTAAGTTTTATTTCCTCCTTATATTCCTGCTGTGTCCCACATTTTCTATAATAAGTCCATATGATCCATAAAAAAGAATCATGGAAAATTAAGAAATACCTTCCATTAGCACGCTGTAGTAAAGACACAACCTGCCTGTATTGCCAGTTTCACTTAAATGAGTCTGTGTGTCTGACCTCCTCAAGTAGCCAGACGGGCCTCAAGGTCAGGCCTGCGCCTGCAGTCTTTTTATTCCTGTGTATTAGGTAACGAGTACAGGATAATTTAGAATTATTATTAAGGAAACCAGTGACCACCACCATGCTGGATTAGACCACATCGCTCTCATCCTAGGGCAGCTTAAGTTATCTAGGATGAAAAGAGGGGTTGTGAAGAACAGAGAATAAAGAAATGCATCTAATTTTTCCTTAGTTTTGAAATGGGCTTTAATGGTTTGCATCTGCAGAAGCTGGCCTCCTGTGGTCGACGGAGGGTGGTGGGGTGGCAGGGGCCTGTCCTAGGCTCTGTATCTTTTCAGCTAGAGCTCAGAGCATGAGATGACGCCACAGGAAAGTGCCTGTTTGTCTTCCAAAATGGATATTTCAAAGTAACATCCAAATGTCAGTGAATTGAACTGTACAGGGAATTTCTTTGGGCCACGTTGCATTTGATATGGCTTGGCTTGGGAAAGAGTTTTCAGAGACCCCTCCACAAGAAAAAAGGCTGTGCCAGGCCTGGGACCACGCTGGAGGCCGCAGGGTGTCTTCCCAGGGAGCCCCCTGCTCTACCCATCCCCCACCCCCAGCTCCTGAGGGCCTTGGGTCCTAACATTGAGCTTGTGCCACCTAGCGTTCACAAGCCACCACCGCAGCCTGCCACGGGAGGCTCTCCCAAGTGTCGCCCCTTGTTTAAATGACAGGATGACTGCCTTTCCATTATTTGAAGGCGATTTCTTATTTGCAAGCTATAATCTTCTACTCCTAAATAGAGTAATCCATGCTCCCCCATCCTTCACTGCCATGCACAAGTACCTAAAAGAAACCATATTGAAATTCTCATAGATAAACTCAGTGTCTCCTGAAGAAAGTAATTTGGCAGGACCATGGTTCATCAGAGGAGAGTCCAGTTACTTCCGGACTTTGTTCTCCGGCAAGTCAGTCAGTCTCCCTGCTTCTCAGCCTCACTGTAAATAATAACAGCTATTAACAGGTCACTGAATATAAACCCAGAAAACATCATCAAAGTTTCCATGTATTCATAATGAAAAAAATAAATAAATAAAACAACGGAAAAGCAAACTGCATGTCCTGAAGAAATATAATTTGTCTAAATTTGCCAGAACAATTTCTTGAAGTTTTACATGGATAATATGCCTCTTGAATACGAGGGCTTGAGACCAAATAGCACTGTGTGTACCCAGAGGCAGACACAGAGCCTGAAACACATGGATAGCAAATCAAATCAAACTTGAAAATGGTAAAACAGAATTCACTTTTATTTTACATGGTCAAACTATCCCAGAGTCACTCTATAGGTCTGCTGCTCGTAGAAAACCATTCATTACTAATTATAGGAATTTCCAAGCAAAGAAAATGATGATCTAACGTGTAGATTAGATCTACCATGAAAACCATGTGGGGAGTAAGCAAGAAAGCTCCAGCTTTGTCCAAAGAGAAGGAGAGCCTGGATACGCTTTTCTTTCATGCAACGTTTGCTAGCAAAGCAGTCCAATCAAATGTTTCAATCCTCTCCAGGCGGTGTGAAATCTGCCTTTCTTCCCTTGCAGATGGCCTCTCCTCTTAGATTTCTTTCTTTCCAAATATTTCAGACCCTGCTTCCACACCCATCTTAGCTTTTAGCAGAGAAGGTGCCAGGAGGCAGAGGAGCCCTGCTAAGTGGCAGTGGCAGAGCCTGATTTTAAAGCCAGTCTCCCTTGCCATCCAGAGCTGTGAGCAGCTCTCTCGCCTGTGCCCTTTACTGATGGCTTTTAAGGTGAGACTCTTACCACTTCCCAAGCACATCATTTCAGGGTGAGTCTCCTCATGAGGACTGAAGTGCTCATGGGTCACACACGTGTCCCAGTAACATCAAATCACAAAAGCAAACTTAAGCTGCTTTTCTTATCAAGAGGATCTTCCAAACAGAATCCAGGCTTTGCTACTCCTTTGGAGGACATTCCCTCCACCCCCACCCCAAGTCTTAGATCATCTTGTGAGCGAGTGAGGCAAACGTCTAGCCCCGTGAATCCTGTGGGATACTCCAGTAATGCGCCATAGGTCACTCTGCAAGCCAGGGCTCTGGAGCCCCACGATTTGGGCAATTCTCTTTCCTATCAAACAAGGAAAGAAAACAAAACCTTTCTTGGGTTCCATCTGTGTGTCTGTTTTTCTCCAACCTTCCAAAATCTGTTCCTTCTCAAGCTCTTCTCTCCTCCATCTGGCCTAGTGATCTTCATGTACAGATCACTTCAAATCTAGGGACACTATGTCAGCAGGAGACATCAACCATGTGAGGCTTGCCCTCCCACCCTCCCCTAGTCCTTTCACTAAATGTCGGAGGACAAGCAAGACGATGATGGAGAGCTTGGACTCTGCCGTCCTTCTCTATGTGGGGCAGGCAACCCCTTCGGCTGACGAAGGCTTTCCCTCCAATCCACTCCCACAGCTACCCAGAGCAGCATCGTTCATGTCCTCCCTGCCTAGAAAAACAGCCCATTCCCACCCCTCAACAAAACAAGGGAAGAAAGAGTCAATGCGGAGAAAACACACAATACAACGTCCTCTACTGTGCTGGCAGGAGGCCAGAGGGTGGCCGGCAAGTCATCTGCATCATGAACTGGGCAAACACGGACCCTCAAGATCTGCCCTGGATGTCTGCTTAAGCTGTGGTTTTCATCCCAACTCATCAATGATTGTGACAAGCCACTTGCCACTTGAAAGAGGCCTGAGAACAGAGAAAAACAGAATTCTCAGGAAGAACTTTTTTTTCTATGACTTTCTGATTCTGTGTGTGTGTGTGAGAGAGAATGTGTATAGGCAAGTCAGGAGGAAAGAAAACAAACCAGAAAGGAAGTTAGACGATGCTGTGAGGTAATTCACAGACGAAACTGAACACCTCTTGGAAAAAAAAGGCAACGAACGAGCAGAGACAATTCTTGAGCCCCTTCATCGATCAGCCTTCATAAAGACAATCTCCTTAAAACTAAAGGAGGAAACAGCAGATGAGAGAGAAGTAACTCAAGTTCATTAAGCCTGGAATAGATTCTCTTTCATAATAGTCCTCTTTAATGTAGTTTAAAGATTTCACTCAGGAAATGGTTATTTGAGGAAATCAGCTGGGACACTTCCACTCTAATTCACCCACCAGCCCGACAGTCCTACTGTGCTGCTGACTCCTCTGAGCACTGTTCTGACGGGCGGGAAGCCCTTGCTGTTCATGTACGTGTATGTATATGTGGCTGTAGTCACCACAAAATACCTTTCTTCTTAAAAAGAGGATTCCTTGTAAGATTCCACAGTAAACTTCTTTACTGAATTCAAAAATAATTTGGTCTGAAAAAAATTCTTCTTAAATAAAACCTGCAATCTATCATGTAAAATGAGGCACCTTTATAAATATATATTTTTTTATTATGACATTTTCTTCCTTTCTACTTTCAAAATACTAAGCATAAGACTCTAAATATACTTCTTACATTTTGGGATCTATTGTGTTTTAAAACATTCAAGTTTCTTTCAACAAATTTGAGCTTGGAAAAATTATTCTTTCTTTTTAATTTTTACCAGATGTTGTTTATACACAAGCAATTTTTCAGTACTCCATAATGCAATTATTGCTTAATTAGTGATAAATCTGTCATTCCTGGACTTAAGGATTTAACAAGTACCAAATGTACTTTTGCATTTTAAGTTTACATGTGCTCTCTGCGTGTTCAGACGTAGGGAAGGCACAGAGATGCTCAGCTATGAATGTGGAACAAACCCCCCCCACGTCTCACGTCCCTCTCCCTCTCCTGGCCTCGCCCAGTGGATTCTCTCCAGTTAGTCTGTGGTGCCAAGCAGGAAGAAAGCGCATCATTCCCCTGCTGCTTCTCAGCTTGGCCTCTGAGTGGCAATGATTTCTCAGGTCCACGCCTGCTCTGTTTCTGGTTTTGGCTTTTCCCCTTCATCTCTGGTCACAAGGTCCTGCATCCCCAACAAGGACAACAGAACTGGCCACGTGGGCCTCTTGGAGACGATGCTGGGGGATCTGGTGCCCCCCTGAGGCCGAGGCTGGAAAGCGCAGCTGCTGTCCAGGATGCAGACTGCAGCTTTCAGGCAGACATCAGTCACCACACTCGACCACTGCTGTCGATCGACTTTGGCTGTTGAGAAGTCACATGCACCACATTAAAGAGCTCCAAAAGGAAACGCCAAAAACACTGCTAAAGGCAAAGCAGGGAAAGAAAACCCTGGAACAATAGTGAAAAAGCTACTCAAGGCAGAAAACTGAAGACATCATCCAGGATGAGGAGTTAATTCTTCAGTATGATATTTTACTAAAGGGGAACAGTGCATTGGAATTGTGTGTAAAGTAAGTTTTTCTTTCTGAAGTGGCTACAATTGCTATTCAGAAAATGAGGAAAGGAAGGCATCCTAACCCATATCGAGGACACTGAGGTATCTGGATGCTTTTTTGTTCCTAAGCTCTTATTTGATAAAGAAATGGTTTTAATTGAGCTATGAAGACTTCCAGGTAGGAGAGGAAACAAGGCGTATTCTCTGATTGAAAATCTCAGTGAACATAAAAACAACCCTGCCCCCTTGGCATCTCCGTGGCTCCTTTTCTCTGGGGCAAATCTGCCGGGAAGGTGAGGGGGCAGCTCCTCTGGACCCAGCGGCAGGAGGGGTTAGCTGGTGGAGGGAATGGGAGGTCATGGGAACTGGGGTACCTACCAGCCCTGGCATGCAGCTTGGCAGCCAAGCACAGTGCCACCCTGCCACCCCGCCAGCACTTCTTACTCAAATGTGGAATCCAAACAATAGCTTTCTAGGCCTTACAAACAGAACTGTCACTGGAAAATATAACATCCTTCTGATTCGGGACCAGCCTTGGGAAACCGAGCGGTGCCAGGAAGGCTGCATAATTAGCAAGTGGCTTTTGCTGCTTTTGGTGACATCAGCTTTTGAGGTCAGATCTAAAGCTATGGATTATGGTCTTCAGGGCCTCTGCTGTCAGGGGAACACAAGACCATCTGCTTTTGACAAGTTTCAGTCTGCATGGCGAATGACAATTTAGGGTTAATACCACGACTGACTGAGGCGCCACCAACTGTGACAGGCGGCATACACTTGAGGACAGCCCAGCCCAGGGAAGCCAAGGGGTCAGCCTCAAAAGCAGACAGGTCTTGGAAACATATTTTTATTTTAGATGCCAAATATGTATATAGCCATTCAGGATTCAGGTGATATTCCACCAGTCCCTTACTATTCACAGTCTTAATGGAAAATACCAGGCCTGTGAGTCCCTGAGAGGCCAAAGAACATTTGGTGAGGTCATGCCACTTTGTACAACCTGAACCACAATTTTATCTTTTGTTTTTGTTACATTTTGGAAACTATAGAATTTCCAGGACTCATTCTGGATAGTCCCAAGAGATGGAAATATAATTAACAGTGCTCCACATACAACACAAGTTATGTAGACCATCACACTTTAATTACCCTCAGAGTCCAACTCTAATGTAATAGGCATCGGGTTTCTGCTGGAGCACGGCGCAGCCGTCTCGTGATCGCCCTGATACTCCTGGACAGTCCTGTCACTGCATGAGATACCGCACAGTGATAAATGAATCAGATGATGCAATTAGGAAGCAGGCTCTTCGGGTTACCCCTGCAATCACTTAGCCACATCACAGGCTACTCCAGCCGCTTGGCTTTCTGGCCCCATAGCCCTGGCCAGTCAGGGCCTTCCAGCTCATCGTCTGCATTGCAGTCACCTCCCCGAACTGCAAGGCACCGAGAGGTCACATCTTGCCAATGCCACAATAAATTAAACCAAACAACACCTTCTAGAATCCCCCTTTTGCCATCATGGAAACTCTGAAGCACACATGATCCTGATAAAAGCTTTTGTAAATCGACTGATTTTGAAGCTGTTTGGGGAGACCACTGTAGGTTTAAACTGCAGACAGCACTGTCCAGGGTGAGTTTCCCACCGTCATCCACTGTGCTCACGATAGGGCCACGGGCAGAAAGGATATGGGGACACTCTAGAGAGGAACCACAAGGATCAAGGACAGGGTGCAGGAAAGGTGACAGGACTGGAATTTTTCAACAGAAAAAAGCCTTCACAAAAATTTCATAAGCACCCTGGAAACGAGCAAGCAAACAGCTCAGGTAGTGTATTTTGCCACTGAAAAAGGACCAGAGAAAATGAAATTGTAGCATGCACATTGAAGTTAGAAATAAAGGTCATTGATTACTTCTCAGTACTTGCAATGGGCTGCCAGAGGGCTTCTAAAGGTCTCTCTTTTAAATGACATATTATTTACTTTTAAGTAAGGTATATTTCTGTTTTTTGCCTTAATATACAACTTTTTTGAACACTGAAGTCAGGTAGTCATTATCTTAAAAAATATCCTCTCTGGGCTCTACCTGTCTCCCTTCCTTTTTTCCATCAAACATCGTAAACTTTCATGTCACTTGGGTTCAGGCTGTGCCTAAAGCACTGGGATGCAGCATGGCCATCGGCGCCAGCAGCACTACCCACGCTCACCTGGGATGATGGCGAGCAGAGCCCTGGAACACAGGGAGGGTGGGCGTGGGCCTGGTGGAGAGACAACAGGTTGGAGGAAGAGGACAGCTGATGCCATCAGGATTCCCTTACATGGCCTCCAACTTGAAAGAGGAGGAAAAAACACAGGAAGTTCCAATGGAATCAGACAAACCGAAGGTGTCTGGGAGATGGGAGCCATGCACACAGGACTCAGAGTGGGCGCAGCAAAGCTCAGAGTCTTCCTCAGTCTCAGTTCCAGGGTAAGGGCCAACACCCCTCCTTCCCAGCACCCTGGCCACTGACTTAAGGCCAGGATGTTCATCGTGGCTCTCGGAACTCACTGCCTCCTGCACAGCAGGAATACAGTGCCTGTGCCAAGGTCTCACAGATTAGGAAGGCTGATGAGAAAATGTGGCACAGTCTACCAGGGCAGGCAGGCGCCACGTGACCATGACACCAGTAGTTCTTTGGACTGTTTTCCAGGGTGCATTGGTTCCTTATTCCTGTTCTTTCAAAAATGTACACAAACTCCACAGAGCTGCCTCTCACAGAAGGAAGACACCCGGCTGGCGAGACTCCCAGGACCGCCTGCAAGCCGGGCCTGACACACACGGCCCCTAGTCTCGACCGCACAGTCCTGAGGGCGAAAGGAGTCAGGAGCCACCACACCAGGCAGCCTCACACCAAAAGAAAAATTAGAGAAGTCCTGCTTGGTTTTGTGGCTTTACCCATTTTCCTGGAGTTCTGTTTTGTTTCTCTTGAGCATTTTATTTTTCCTCTAGTGAGGAGCTAAAGGTTTATTTCTTCTGTGCTTTTGTTTGTTCATCAGTTCTTCTCATCCGTAAGCTTTTCGTTTCTAAAAAGTTACTTTTCATGGTGAAATAAGAAAAACACTGTTTTTGGAGAGTTTGTTGTCCAAATGCCAGTTCTTGCAAATACATAGTACACAGTCCATCAGTCAAGGAACCTCAAATCTCACCCCACATGCTCCAAGTATGCAGAAAAGCCCCCTGTTAGGTATTTTTGAAATAAAATGTAAATACATGATTATTTTTAAAGGTTTCAATTGCTCTTTTGTTTATATCCTCCCCCTGCCCTCATTCTTTGACTAAAAGAAATGCTTCCCAGCATCTCCTGTAAAGGGTTTTCTCTTCATCAAAGGCCCAGCACGTACCAGCGATGAATCTTTTATAAAGCATTCGATCCTTCTCAGACAATTTCTCTCACTGGAGATTAGCTTTTCAAAAAGATGCAGCATTGCTTTTTCCAGGCTGGGAAGGTGCCGAAGCCAGAGGCAGACTATAGCCGGCGTGGGGAGAGAAATCTTCTTCCTTTCAGCAAGAAATAAACAAAATTTTAAATAGAAGTGGATTACTGAATAAAGAAGATTAAGAAAGTTCAAACTGCAATTCCTAATCCAATTTGTGAAACTTCTTCTCATCAGAGTCGAAGCAGCAGTTAATATTTATAGCGTCAGGGAATATTTACCAAGTATTCATTTGCAAAATAATGTGATACGCTTCCGCTTCAACTCACCTTAAGAAATGAGAAAAATGCTCAGAAAAAAAAATTGCTTTCAAAAAGGATAAGCAAATACATAGTGATGGAAGAAAAAGAAAGTGATTAAAAAGGCCGTGTGTATCCAGTCCCTCACTTAAGAAAGCGTTATGTTGGCAAGCATATCATAACAGTATCAAGTATGGAATCAGACCTGGGTTTGAGCGCCAGAGTCACCACCTACTCACTGTATGGCTTTGGGAAAGTTATTTAATCTCTAAACCTCAAGCCCAACTCGGTGGCTCAGCCTGTAATCCCGCACTTTGGGGGGCTGAGGTGAGTGGATTGCCTGAGCCTGTGGGTTCGAGACCTGCCCGGGCAACTTGGCAAGCCCTCATCTCTACAATAAATCAAAAATTAGCCGGGCGAGGTAGCGTGTGCCTGTAGTTCCAGCTCCTTGGAAGGCTGAGGTGGAAGGATCGCCGGAGCCCAGCAAGTCAAGGCTGCGGTAGTCAGGAGCAGCCACTGCACTCCAGTCTGGGCGACAGAGTGAGATGCCAACTAAAAAAAAAAAAAAAAACAAAAATCTCTAAACCTCAGTTAATTCAACAATAAAATGGGCCTACCCCCTTCAAAGTGTTGTTGGAAAGGGCAAATGCAATAACATACAATGATTAGCACAGTGCCTAGTACCTAATAC